>ML288134.1:11815-28454 GCA_005239495.1 Nicotiana undulata
AATTATCCATAAAATTCAATTTACAAGTTAATCTTTCACTTAAAAATTCATAATACCCAATTATTCACACAATTAAGAATTATCTCAAGTTACTTAAAATACTACTCACTTTTATCATACCTTATACACCTTACTATCATAGTCATGTCGTAACTCGTATGGTACTAGTTCATAAATACCGAGTATTATAGCTCAGACCGTATTTTATCCCAACATGACAAACTTCCACAAACTTACTTTCTTTGATTCTCTTACCCTCTCAGCTTCACGAATTTACTTATCACTTTTTTTGAAATAACGTAATACTTAATAATTCTAAAATAATCTCATTCACGAATTTATATCAATTAACTTACGACGAGACCTTAACGTACAAAAATGCTGGATGTAACATCATTCCCCTCTTTGGAACATTCGTCCTCGAAGGTTGACTGATGCACTTATCATTTTTGTAACTTAAGTCTTTGGATTAATTTAGTAGTTTTCTTGCCATCTAAGAAATTGTTCTGTGAATAAATCCAAAGGCCAGGGCATCCCCCCCTCCCCCCCTCCCTTTAGGCATCTTTCTCACACCACGACTTATGGTCAAAATCCTTCCAATCCTATAATTGTTGCTACCTTCTATCATGCAGCCTATACGATTCTGACCTTGTAAGTGTGCCTATACGACTTTTCTCTCCTTTTTTTTACCTACAATTTTTAGCCATCTCTAGGCCTTACTTTGTAAACATATACAGAGCTTGACAAGATGCCCCTCTGGGAAACTGTAAGTATACTGAAGTTCTTTGCTTAGTACTTTGTCGAACCTGAATATTGCTATTTCTTTTTTCCTAGGCCATATTATGAGTTTAATGCATCTAAGTAGGTCATAATATACCATAACTCTTACCTTGATTTAACGTTACTGAGATCTGCTACCAAACTCCAGATTACATTCGTTGCTTGTCCCATTTGTATAAATCTATATCCTTTAATGCTTCCTCATTACTGTTTATCTTAAGAATGACTGCCTAATCTCACCTCATACTTTGTGACTTATGTCCATCCATTTTTGATTTACCTTAATGTTGATCTATCATCTACCACTGATAACTTAATCTCTTATGTAACACTGCCGCTAGTAATTATATTGATCCACCTAGGGCGATACAATACTTCCATAACCGTATTTTGTAGCATCCCAATATGACTCACCTTACATTGGGTATTTTAATCCGGTACAATTCATGAAATCCTCTTCAAGTCATTACTCAATCGAAGTCCCAAATATCATCCTTTATCTATCACAATCACACCCTCATTCCACTACCAAGGCAGCATTCCATTTCTTCTAGATGTTATTAGTCTTAGACTCCTTTGAGTTCATTCAGACTATACTGAACTTTCTATAACTTAGAGAAACCATTCACTCTCTTGTTTTTATGGGTTTAATCCCGAGGACTTATCCATTCTCGTTACCTTCTCACTCTCCCTTTCTCATCCTTACTCCAGTCATAGAAACTTGTCGCTTTACTATACTTTAGCTTGGACCTATATGTATCTATTTATACTATTCGAAACCTTACTTAAACTTGCTTGCACCATAGATGTTACACCCCATGTTTTCGTACGTGAAAGTACGCCATAAGTAAATTGATGGAAATTCGAGAATGAGATTATCTCGAGGTTAATGTGTTTATGCTATTTATAACAAGCGATAAGAAAGTGCCATAATGGATAAAGGGTACACAAATTAAGGTAAATAAGTTTCATTGAAGGTTGTCGATTTGGGATAAAATACGGTCCGAGCTATAATACTCGATATTTATGGACAAGTACCATACAAGGTACCATATGGCCTTGATAGTATGATGTATAAAATATATTAATAATGAGTAGTATTTTAAGTAATTTGAGAAAATTCTTCATTATGCGAGTAATGGGTTAATTACCGGGTAACGGGACATTACCTAATACCAATAAGTTGAATAAAGATTAAAATTTCTCCTCCACCACCACGTGGTAGCAAGACACTAACAAAACAAATGACACTTAGTCATTGTTGATTAGGTGGATATCTAAAGTAAGGTACATAAGACAAGTCACTTGTCTTAGGTGACAATCTAAAGTAAGGTACATAAGACACCTACGTATGACATTACATGTTTGGTCTCATTTGGACACAGAGAAATCAAGTGAGAACTGATATACCATTCTTCCTAATTCGAAACCTTCAAGAATAGACGCTAAACTCAATCTAAAAAGCTTCCGACAAAATTTCTTGCAACCAATTCAAATCCAACGAGAATTATTAGCACCTTAGCAACGTAAAATTTTACGGTTCTAAAGGAGTACAATGCAACCTTTTCCAAAAATATCATACGTCTTTTTCCCTACTCCAGGTATGTTAAGGCTATTCCTTCTTTCCTTTTGGCATGATCTATACGATACAAACGAAATGAGCTAATGCACAATTTCCATAAATGACTTTATTCATAGAAATACTAGAGATGCTTATGTTCTTGATTCCCTATGTGTCATATTATTCTATCATCTGTTCATGGGTCTCAGAAAATACGTAAGTTGATAAAGTATATTTGTAGGGTCATCATAGCTCCAACTCTTAGTACTCCCCTAAATGTGGGAATACGGAATGATGTGGCATTAAGCCAGAATTAAGTGGTTCTAGTAATTATGGAATGGTAAAGGAAGAATTCGAATAAAATGAAAAAAGGATGAGATTGCAACGATCCAAAGCCTACATATATGCTACGATTCCATAATATTATGCAAACACGATGTCAAGGAGAGAAAGTAAGGGTTCCTTCCCGAGATGTTATTGATACATAAGGAGCCAGTGCGAAAGGTAAGTTAAAACAAGGGAAATAACCAAAGAAAGATTACGCGGAACATTGATATGAGAATGGCCAACGAATAGTTGGTAGTTGATTAAGGAAGATCCTAGTTATGGCTAAACAAGAGGTTACAGACGGGTCAGCAGATCGTGCAAGATAAACATAGTAAAATCCAATATAGTGAATTCAGCCTTGCAGTAATGTCATTGTAATACTTAAGAACTATTCAGATAGGAATTGGGGTTGTTAAAGGTATCGTATGAGTATTACGGAAATAAAAGAGAGTGCCACTATGAAAGACAATCAAAACATCAGTTCAGAAGCAACCCTACAAGCACAAGGGCATGGAGGTAAGTAACTACAGATAATTGTAGGCGAGAAAGGACATAAAATTTTTTATTAGGTATACGTTGTAAAAAGCTCGCAGCTTTACAAGAGTCAGAGGGTCCTCCCTAAGTGCTACAGTTAAAGACTAGCTGAGAAAATGAGGAAGAAGGCTTCAACCTAATCACAATGACCTAAATAAGAAATGGTCTTGTAACAACAGTTTCACAACAACATTGTACGTCTTCCATAAGAAAAAGGAACCTATCGTGGCTAGTGACCGGGAAGTAAAATCAAAAGTAATATCGAAGATCATATGAGTTGTACAAAAATTCCGGCATGCGTGAGAGCTAAGATAAGTTAAGTATGCACGCAACAAGGGGGAAGAAAGTCCAAGAAAGGTAATAGCTTACGTTTAAATAAAACTGAGAGGGAACGAAAGGAATCATTCAATCAATGATCTATAGTTAGCCACTTTACGAGCGCACTTAAGATTTCGGAGTATTATCCATGCATCATATATTTTGACAATCATACAGCCGTAGAAGACTCCGGTATAAATTAAAGAAAGAATTGTGATAGATAAAGGATATCGTTTGGCCTTCGATTGAGTAAATAATATGACGAAGAAAAGAAATGGAT
This sequence comes from Nicotiana undulata, assembly GCA_005239495.1. Taxonomy (NCBI): domain Eukaryota; kingdom Viridiplantae; phylum Streptophyta; class Magnoliopsida; order Solanales; family Solanaceae; genus Nicotiana; species Nicotiana undulata. The sequence goes on from ML288134.1 coordinate 15,616, forward strand.
CTCATGAATTGGACAAGATTAAAATACCCATGTAAGGTGAGTCATATTGGGATGATATAAAATACGGTTATGGAAGTATAGTATCACCCCTAGGTGGATCAATCTAACTACTCCAGATGTCCACGATGAGAAGTGAACCCTAGTTGCAGTGTTACATAAGAGATCAAGTTATCAGTGGTAAATCGTAGATCAATATTGAGGTGAATCAACAAGGGATGGATAAAACTTACAAAGTATGAGATGAGATTAGGCCATCAGTCTTAAGGATAAGCAACGAGAGTAACATGCAGTTTGTAGCAAAATTTAATATCGATAAATCAAAGTAAGAGTTATAGTATAGTATGACTTACTTAGATGTTGTAAAGCTAATGCCGCTTAGAGGCACAACTTGACATAATTTAGTGTATGTTTACAAATTGAGGCCTAGAGATTGGCTAAAAGCTGGAGGAAAAAGGAGAGGTGTCGCATAGGCGCACTTACAAGGTAAGTATCGTACGGGCTGCATGATAAAAGGTAGCAACAGTTACGGGATTGGAAGGATTCAGATCACAAGCCATAGTGTAGGAAAGAGGCCTAAAGCGGGGAATGACCGGGCCTTTGGATTTATTCACAGAATACTTGCCTAAATTGCAAGGAGAGTGTTAAAGTATTCTCAAGAGCTATGGGTTATGAGAATGATAAGCACATCAGTCAACATTCGAGGACGAATATTCCAAAAGGGGGAATGATGTTACACCCCATATTTTCGTACGTGAAAGTACGCCATAAGTAAATTGATGGGACTTCGGGAATGAGATTATCTTGAGGTTAACGTATTTATGCTATTTATAACAAGCGATAAGTAAGTTCCATAAAGGATAAAGGGTACATGAATTAAAGAAAATGAGTTTCATTGAAGGTTGTCGATTTGGGATAAAATACGGTCCGAGCTATAATACCCGATATTTATGGACTAGTACCATACAAGTTACCATATGACCGTGATAGTATGATGTATAAAATGTATTAAACATGAGTAGTATTTTAAGTTTGAGACAATTCTTAATTATACGGGTAATGGGTTAATTACCGGGTAACGGGACATTACCTAATTAACTAATAAGTTGGATAGAGATTAAAATTTCTCCTCCACCCCCACGTGGAAGCAAGACACTAACCAAACAAAGGACTCTAAGTCATTGTTGATTAGGTGACTCTCTAAAGTAAGGTACATATGACAAGTCATATGTCTTAGGTGGCCATCTAAAGTAAGATACATAAGACACTTACATATGGCATTACAAGTTTGGTCTCATTTGGACAATGAGCAATCAAGTGAGAAATGATATACCATTCTTCATAATTCAAAACATTTCAAGAACATATGCTAAACTCAATCCAAAAAGCTTCCAACAAAATATCTTGCGAACAAATAAAATCCAGCGAGAATTATTAGCAGCTTAGCAATGAAAAGTTTTACGGTTCTAAAGGAGTACAATACAACTCTTTTCAAGAATATCATACGGATTTTTCCCTATTTTAGGTATGTTAAGGCTATCCCTTCTTTCCTTTTGTCATGATCTATACGATACGAACGAAACGGGCAAATGCACAATTTACATAAATGACTCTATTCATAGAAATACTAGAGATGCTTATGTTCTTGATTCCCCATGTGTCATTTTATGCTATCATCTGTTCATGGGTATCAGAAAATAAGTAAGCTTATTTCATAATATTAATCAAAGGCATAATGTTCTTATGACACTCTTATAGATTTTATTAACGTGCTTCTCATGCATCGCATTCATTTACATTGACCCATGACCAGAGTGCGTTATATATGTATATTATATGTGTCACGACCCCAAACCTACACTGGCCATGATGCGCCTATCATGGTACTAGGCTAGCCAATCTACCGCGAAATAATACATAAAATCTTCCAGTTTATTCAAAGTTGTTCGATATATCATAAAATTTATCCGGTTAACATTTCAAAGAAACATAATTAATTAAAATAGTTAAGACACCGCCCCAAAACCTAGAGTCAGCCGTCATGAGCATCTATGAAACAATACAAGGTAATGTTATTTCAATACTACAACCAATCTAGGAATAGAAAGTAAATGATAGAATAAGAAGGGAAAAAAGGGTATGCTGCGAGCGCCGAACAACTACCTCAAAATCCAAAATCCGACTCCAAGAGAAAAGCAAAAGAAGCTATTGCTCAGACCCAGAACCTGAATATGCACACAGGGTGCAGGGAGTAACGTGAGTACGCTAACTCAGTAGTAATGAAAGTAAATAGTGTCTAAGGCTACAAAACACGTAAAAACATTCATCAATGCACAGTAAATGAAATCATTCTTTCAGAAAAAAAGATACGATATCATGTGACATTAAAAAATCGATTTCAGTAAGATATCCTTTAGAAATATAGTTTTTCACAAATTCTGTAAAAATCAAAATGATTCAGTATATAAAACTAACAGAGTTCATAAACAGTTTTTCATATGAAAAAATGTATCATAAACTTCCCTCGGGTGTATCATCACTCAGCATTAGTGACTCACCATGCCTCATAATCACTCAGTATTAGCCCCTCGGGCTACCTCGCAGTCACTCATGCCTCCCAAATCACTTGTCACTCGGCACTCGGCACTCGACACTCGCACTCAATAGGTACCTGCGCTCACTGGGGGTATACAGACTCCGGAGGGGCTCCTACAACCCAAGCGCTAATATCAAGCCATCTCGTGATATAATCACTCAGGCTCTCGGCCTCTCACATATCATAAACAGTGTAACATACTGCGGCGTGCAGCCCGATCCCATAATGTCCTCACAACATAGGCCCTAGGCTACAGTCAGTCAGAAGTCACTTAAAACCCACTTGGACTATCAATAACACGGGGCACTCAACCCAAAATATCATTTTATATCACAAAATAGTATAAATAAAACGAAGTGTCGAAATCACTTAAACATGATATGAATGAATGTAAATCATAAGTCAACACAGTGAGGAGTAGAAGTAACAGTCCCCAAGGGGTCTAAACAAGTCGGCAGAAGGCCCCAAATATGGCGTACAACCCAAATTATAGTAATAGTCTTAAAACATAAATGTCATAAAAATTAGAATCAAATACGCAACTTAATAGTTGCCACGAGACGGACCAATTCACAATCCCCCAATAGTGCACGCCACACACTCGTCATCTAGAATGTGTGCCACTCCAAAACAGTGATAAAATGTGAAGTCCGTGGTGTCATACCCTCAGGACAAGATTTACAGTCATTACTTACCTCAAACCGACTCGAATACTAATCCACGATTATATTGCCTCTCGAATCGGCCCCCAATTTCTCTGAATCTAAACAAAAACCGGATTAATATCATCAATATATGCTAGGGAGACGAAACCCATTAAAAAAATATAAAAATTAAGCACAAATCCCGAAATTGGTCAAACCCGACCCCCGGGCCCACGTTTCGAAATTCTATAAAAGTCACATAAAAAGAATCCATATCCTCCCACGAGTATATACATAACAAGAATATCAAAATCGGGCCTCAAATGACCCCTGAATCCCCACTGAAAGATCTCTAAATCATAAGCCCTAATTCCCAATTTTAAGGTTTAAATCCCACTAATTTCATGTCTAATTAGTTAGAAATCAATATTGAATCGAGTATTGAATTCAAAAATCTTACCTTCAAGTGTTTCACTTCGATTCCCTCTTTAATCCCTCTCAAAAAGCTTCAAAGCCATCCAAAAATGGTGAGAAATGGGCTAACAATCGCGAAATGGGTTTTTATACTTTCTGCCCAGTTATCCTTCAGTGCGTTCGCGTCCCACTCCATGTGTTCGCGAAGCACAGTCCAAAATTACCCTATGCGTTCACGTTCCTACCTCACGCATATGCAAAACAAAACCGCTCAGACGATTCAGCGCCCAAGCCTCTACGCGATCGCGGACCACTACCACGCGTTCGCACTGCTCACAGGCCATCCCCTCACGCGATTGTGACCACCCAAAATGCGATCGCATAGAACAAAATTATTCTGCCCCAGATAAGCCTATGTGATCGCATTCTCACCCACGCGATCGCATAGAAAAGCACCAGAACTGAACACCAGCAGAAAACCAGCAAACGTCCAAACCAATAATTTGTCCGTTAACACTCCAGAAACTCACTCGAGGGCCTCGGGACCTCAACCAAATATGCCAACACATCCTATAACCTTATTCAAACCTAGTCGAGCCTTCGAAACACCCAAAAAAATGCCACAACACCAAATTCGCCTCGGATTCAAGCCTAAGAACTTAGAAACTTCTAAATTTCGCCAATGATGTCAAAACCACCCAAAATACGTCCGATTGACCAAACCATTTACACACATCCAACAAGATACTAGGAACCTTCTCCAACTTCTGAAATTCCATTCCGACCCCGATAACTAATTTTCCAATGCCGACCAAAATCACCAAAAATTCAATTTCGCCAATTCAAGACTAATTCTACTCCGGAAATCATAACCACATTCCGAACACACCCCTAAGTCCCATAACATCCACATTACAAGGTCGTTTACCTATAAGTCAACTCCCGATTGACTTTTCCAACTATTAAGCTAATTTAATAGACTAAGTGTCCAATTCTCACCACGACCACTCCAAACCCGAACCAACCGACCCAATACAACATAAATAGGCTAAGAAACACATGATAAAGCAAAAATAGGGAAAACGAGGCTAATCTCACAGAACGACCGGCCGAATCGTTACAATATGTTAATGGGATATGAGAAAAGGTTATGGTGTTATATACGCACCACCACCTGATCACCTAGTATATGTTGATGATTCTGCCCATAGTGGCCGAGATGATATGATGGGATGCCCTTAGAGGCTTGATGATGTTATGAAATATGTACCTATGCACGACATGACATTCATACGCATATGCATGACACTATAAGTATTTCATTATTTACAAAGTTATCCAGACTTACAAGTTGAGTCATTTACTCTATGTTTATTCCATGTCTGTTATGTACTTATTTATGTGACTTACATACTCGTTACATTATTCGTACTGAAGTTTTCCTGGGGATGCTGTGTTTCATGCCCGCAGTTCCTGATAGACAGGTCGAGAATTCTCCAAGTAGGCTATCAACTCAGCAGAAGGTCTTGGTGTGCTCCATTTTCTCCGGAGTTGTTTGTTTGGTTGGTATTATTTAGATGTGTATTGTGTGGTATGGCGGGACTCTGTACCGACCTTTATGAAAATTATGTATTCTTAGAGGCTTGTAGACAGATGTCATGTACATAAAAGATTATATGGCCTTGTCGACCTATGTTTAGTGTACGAGTGGTTATTTTGGTCTTAAAGGTCCGTATGTTTTACGTATAAGTTGGTACCGTCTCATTTACCCATGATAGTATGATACGAAAAAATGCGTTATCTTGGTACTCGGTTGAGTAAGGTACCGGGTGCCCGTCGCGGCCCATCAGTTTGGGTCGTGACAATAGATTTCCTTATTATATTCGGGAACATCAAGCGAGACATCACATCGTCTCTAACTCTTTTTTACTCTATTGGCTTGATCTCTCGGTACCTAGAAACCATAGGCTGGAAGATATGCCACTTACGATGCCGCTACCATTCCTGGATATTGAATCCTAGTGCTTTTTTCCCTTTATCTGAAGTATAGACTATTCACAACCTTCTTCACCTGAGTATCTCGTACGTTGTTCACCTTTACCTTACTTACCTTAAAATATCGCCTCACATTCTTCTATTTCTTTCGTGAATCCCTTCCACATAAGTATGATTCACATCCACAACTTCAAGTTCTATAATAATACTTGCACATATGGTGCATACACAATCTGGTGAGAGCTTCTTATTGACTACTTATGAGGCTGGTATTTCTAACTGACTTTATTGTAGAGTCGTTATAGAATATGGCTATTGTACTATCTCTCTTGTACTTATGATATTAAGAGTGATTCCGCAATGTTCTCAATCATGAGGTCTATATTTTTTTTGTCCAATAATCAAACTCCTGATTTACTTGGTCGATGTAACTCTTTAGTTACCTCTTCCTTCCGATCAACCTTTATGTAGGCTTAACCTATCTTCCAATCTGCGACTTCTGGTATTAGTTATTACTTTATCCCTTCATGGACTCATGGAGTATCCATAATACAATCTTTTAACAATTCAATCCTTTGTCTATGACCTGGACTTAATTCTTTCTTTTAACTTATATCGGAGTCTTCTACAATTGTATAATTGCAAACCTATATGCTGCATGGATAATACCTTGATATCTTGAGTGCATTCATAATGTAACTAACTCTGGATCATTGATCAAATAATTCTTTCTGTTCCTTCTCAGCCTTCTTTAAATGTAAGCAAATACTTTCCCTGGTCGTTATGCCTCTTGTTGCATGGATACTTGCCTTATCATAGCGCCCACACATATTGAAATACCACACAATCCATATGATCTTGAATATCACCCTTTTAATTTTTTTTTCTTCTTCCCGTTCAGTAACTATGATAGGTGCCACTCTCTTATGGAGTGCATACAATGTTGTTGTGAGACTGTTGTTATAAGACCATTCCCTCGTTAGGTCACTATGCTTAGGTTGAAGCCTTCTTTCTTATTCCTCAGCTAGTCTTTCATTGTAGTACTTAGGGAGGACCTTCTGACTATTGTAAAGCTGCGAGCTTATTACATCGTATTCCTGATAGAATTTTTGATGTTCGTGCTCACTTGTAATTATCCTTAGTTACTTATCTCCACACTCATCTGCTCGTACAATTGCTTCTGAACTGACGTTTTGACTGTCTTCCTGGTGGAACTCTCTTTTATTTCCGTAACACTTATACGATACCTTTAACTACCCCAAATCCCGTCTGAATATTTCTCAAGTATTACCTTGTCATAATTGCGAGGCTGGATTCACTATGTTGGGGTTTACTATGTTTATCTTACACGATCTGTTGATTCGTTTGTATCCTCTTGTCTAACAATAACTAGGCTCTTTCTGAATCAACAACTAACTACTATATCCTTTGTCTTAACTTACGTCTCGCACTGGCTCCTTATTTATCAATAATATCTCGGGTAGGAACCCTTACTTCCTTTCCTTGCCATCGTGCTTGCATAATGTTCTGGAGTCGTAACATATCCGTAGGATTTGAGTAAGTGGAATCTCATTCCTTTCTCATTTTTTATTGCATTCTTCCTTTCCCATTCCATAGTTACTAGAATCACTTTATTCTGACTTAATGTCACATCACTCCATATTCCCACTTTAGAGGAGTACTAAGATTTAATGCTATGATGATCTATGCATAAATGTTTTACTTCTTCATTTTTTTGCGTCTTTTCATATCATCGATGACCCTTGCTTGCCTTGGGCAATCCTTATGTACCAAGGACAACAAAATTCCTTACTTGCGAGGGTGAAACTTAGTATAACTGGAACATACAGTCCCTTAAGCTTAACTTTGCTCACATTGCTTGCTTTGGGGAAGCGTCTTCCTGAATGACCATTCTCTGAATTTCTCATGAATCTTCCTCTGTTGTCCATTCTATTATCGCCGGAATGAAATATGAAATTCTCACTATACCGACTATTATCAAACACTCAGTCCATAATTCATGTTTAGTTTATCTTGTTCACCATCCCATATTGATTTCTATTATTTTGGGGTCTAACTTTTCCTTCTGGTAGTCGCGTTGGAGTCACGAACTTATTTCTCTAAATGAGGATATGACTTTATGGCCTATACTTTTTTGTTGTCTCAAGGCCTGTCACCCCTCGTCTTTTCCTTCATTTGACTATAGACTCTGTAATGCTGTCATCTTTTTTATCTACCGTTACCATCCATGTATCACATCTTACGCATAATGCTTCATGAAATCTCTTCTTATTTCCCGCTAACATTTATGTCTATCACTTTATTCAAGAAAATCGAACAAGACATTTTTTTGCTTTTATCTCCCTTTACTCCATCTACTGGCTCTTCGGGTTTCCTAATATTCTTTCTCTACTAGGGATGGGAGCCATACTAAGGTAATGTTTATCCCTTCCAGGATTCCAGTGCCTATTTTTGTAAAAAAAAAAAAATTTGAACATTGTAGTATTCATATCTAGTTGTACTATTCTAGAATGCACCATCTTGGTGTCTCACAAGGAGAATTATTACCACTTTTGTAATATCCTTCAAAAATATCAGCTAACGCTAACAATCCATCCAACATTTTGGGTTACTCTATCCCCAGCTGGATATTGATATCCCATCCTTCTCTTATAGTACTTTTGTTAGCCCCGATATGGCATATATGAGATGGGTGTGGCCAATTGTACATACCTCTGTTATTGTTGAAGGTAACTCAAAAGGCTTATATTCCTCTGCCTAAATTGTAAATACTGATAATCTTTATTAACTGGCATCTCGTACCCTTCTTCATCTTTCTTGTTTTACTTGTTCAAACTCCTATCTACCTTCTGAATCTCTTATTGCTTTTCACCATAGGGGTGGATAGATATTATAGCCATAAGGCTCCTTATCAATAGGCTTACACGTCTTAGTACACATATGGTCTACTTAAGACCTTACATTTACTCATCAAAAGTATCATGAAAAATCGAAATCCCCTGACTCAACCCTTCCATAGCCATATTCAATCTCTTACAAACTGCCTTTCTAGATGTAGGCATCGTCGTATTATTAATAGGATAGAGTTTAGGAAGTTGAGTTCTTACGACTGAGCTCTACCACATGATCTAGAGTAAGAAGAGAGAGAGTGACAGTCCTAAATGCCATGTAGCCTCCTGCTTATCAGTGTGGTGCATGACACACCCATAAACAAGACTCTACTAGACACGGCTTGTAGACTCACTATGACAGAACTGCTCTGATACCACTTTTGTCACGACCCAAACCGATGGGCCGCGACGGGCACTCGGTACCTTACTCAATTGAGTACCAACATAATGTATCATTCTTATTACATCATCATAGATAAGTGGGAAAGAAATCGCGTCGTGATATAACCAGAGTAGTCATGAGGTAATATATGACATAGAACGACCCAACCTGATATAGAAACTTATACACGTGACATACGGGCCTATAAGGCCAATGTGATACATTATATACTTTAATTATAGTCCAACAAGGCCATAAAAATATACGTATACATGACATCTGTCTACAAGCCTCTAAGAGTGCATACTTATCATAAAGGTCGAGACAGGGGCCCTTCACACCAAACAATACACGTCTAAATCATACTGACCAAAAAAGCAACTCCGGAGCAAATGGAGCACACCAACATCTTCCGCTGAGCTGATAGCCTACTTCGAGGACTCTCGGCTTGTCTATCGGACCTGAGGGCATGAAACACAACGTCCCAAGGCAAAAGGGACGTCCGTACAAATAATATATTGGGTATGTGTTGATACCCAATTTTTCCCTATAAAATTTTCAAAGTACATATATACCTTCAAAACTATGCATTAACATCAATTGATATTTTTCCATAATTTCTACATTTTAAAATTAATTTATCCCAGTATTTTATTTATATAAATAATTACAAAATTGCATCACAAATGACTTTATAACATTTCTTGATTTAGTTTTACTATTTATAGTCATATTAAGTTCAAACTATTTCACAAATGGCTAGATTTACACCTTTTGGTTACAATTGCAATGACTTTGCAATTATAGCCCATGCATACATTATTGTGTTATTTTACCAGAAAATGGCTCATTGTATTTTTTAAAATATTGAGTAATTATTTTAAAACATTTCTATGCATGAAATTATTTTTTATAATTTGTTAACTATTTTATAAATAACTTATTATTAATTATATGGGTATTTAACAAATATCTCCTTTTGTTTTAAGACTTAACCCAAAAGACAAGCCCACAACCCTTTTTAAAATTAGCCCAAATCCCCTTAGGCTCAAAGCTGCACCTGCCCGACCCAATTGCTCATTCAATCGTGGCCGTAGATCATTTTGATCAACGGTCCACAAATCCCCTTCCATAATTAAACCTAATCTATCCCCCCCCCAAACCCTCTCATTCTCTCCCTCATCTGCCGTCATCACCTCCTTCTTCTCTCAACTCTATCGACCATACCCTAATTCTAAACGTCATCACCGGCGTATATCTCATCCCTATTCCTATACCTTCTCCGGCCAGACATCGTCCTCTTCACGCCATGCTTCTTCGATTTCTTGGATCCTTGAGAAGATCTCAAGGAACCCAACTGGTTCTGGGTTGAAACTTTCCTGTCTCGGGCCATTTTATCATCTCTGAGTAAGAACTTCTTCTCGTTTTGTTACGAATATATGGTTTCTTGACCTATTCTCTCATCTCTACTACTTTCCTTAAAAACTCTAGTCTGTTACTATCGATCCTTCTCAGATCTGTATAGATCTGGGGTGATTCGAGCGCTATTATGTGTTTTCCTTTAAACATTTCTTGTTTAATTAACTATTCTGACTTTTTATCACTCTTCCTAAGCTAGGGTTCATCCCAAACTGTTTTTCAAAGATTTTTCTGAGTTCTCACTGTTTAGCCATTTGTTTCTTCATCATTTTAACTGATTTTTGTACGGGTGTTCAAACCCTAGTCGATTCAGTGATGTACTGGTTTTCTTCAACTTTTGTTTCGATATTTTGATACTAGTTGTATTACTTTACTCTATTCTTTGAACTTAAACATTTTTCTTGTCAAATCCAGCATTTTGTGGGTTTTGCCCTAATTAATCTCTGTTAGGGTTCAAACCTGTTTTTCGGGCTAATTTCTATATTTTTTGTGAGGTCTTACTTGGTCTAATCTTTATTTATGGAAGTTGAGTAATTGTGATGACCCACAGGGTCATTTTATGAATTTAGACTCCGTTCTAGGCTTATTAGCCATAAAAAGATTAATTTTAACTACCTCGATTTGCATGCGCCATCTGGGTGTGAAACCGGAAAGCTTTTATGTGAATATAAGAAATAATAATTTTTAGAATTAAAAATTTGGTTTTAGTTGACTTGAGTCAACATATTGAATAAAAAACTCTGATTTGTATTTCGACAATCCCGGGACGTCCGCGGTAAAATATGAGACTTGGCCGTATGCTCGAAATTAAATTCTGAGGTCCCAAGCCTTAGAAATTAATTTTTAAAAGAAATTATTTTGCTGAATTATTAATGAAATAAATGAATGAATTAACATTTGAAACCGTTGGTATCAGGCTCGTATTTTTATTCCAGAGCTTGATATAGGTTTGTTATAATATTTAACCCTTGTCAGCAAAATTTGGTGAGAATCGGAATTTATTTGATGTGATTCGGACGTCCGGTTGATAAATAGTAAACTTTAAGTGATCTTGAGAAAAATAATGACTTTTTAGGTTTAATTCATAGTTTTACATGATATTTTCATGAGTTGATCGCACGAGCAAGTCCGTATGATGCTTTTATACTTGCGTGCATGTTTGTTCTAGATCCCCGAGGAATCGAGTGAGTTTCAAAAAGTTTTGGGTTGTGTTGCGCTCGTTCTTTCTTATGTTTCGACGCCGTTTCATCAAGCATAAATGATATCATATTTAACAAATCAGCTCCGATTTAAGTTTTGAATGAAGTATTAGATCTGTATCGTAATTACGGACCCGTAGCAAAAAGAATCGTTGAATTTGGACATCGTATGAAGAGTTTTTGGTTATTTTATTAAGGTTGCCAGATTTTTCAGATTAATTACGCAATTGCCACTGACAGCGTATTTAAAAATTTGCACTATTTGCAAATATTAAAACCTACATTTATCATTCATTACAAGGTCAAATTGAGTGTTTCAAAAGCCTAACTTGACTAGAATTTCACAAGATATCATTGGAGACATAAAAAGCGAGTTTTGGGATGGTTTGGTACGAGAAATGAGGCAAAATAGTTGACAGAAAAATATATAAAACTAGGGTTTGTTCATTCGGTCATATTTTGAGTTGGGGAGCTCGGATTTGGGCGATTTTCACCATGGGGATTGGGGTAAGTGTTCTCTACTTGTTTTTTGGTTATATTTCAATTACCCAATTTTTATAGTAAAAATTGAGGGTTTGGGTAGAATTAGGGAATTTTGTAAAAATAGAATCTTTACCTCTAATTGGGTCGGATTTCAAAATTAATTGCATATTCGGGCTCGGGGGTGAATTGGTAAACGTAATTTGATCCGAACCCTGAGTTTGGACCAAGCGAGCCCGGGGTCCGGTTTTAACTTTATTTTAGAAAACTTAGGAAAAATTATAATTTTTAGTAAAGTTAGTTTCTTTAGCATTAATTAATCATATTAAGTTAATTATGGTTAGATTCGAGTGTATTGGAGGTGAATGCGAAAAGGAAAAGCTATAATTGAGTAGTGAGTGACCTGTGAATTTGAGGTAAGTGCTTGGTTTAACCTTGACTTGAGGCAATATGAATCTCAGACTTAATATTTATGTGAAATTGTATGTGTTGTGTATAGGTGAGGTGACGAGTATCTATGCACCACCAAATGGCCTGCTTAACATGATCCCTTCCCCATTTACAATTTAATTTATTCATGTCTTAATTGTTCTATGTTCGTTATGGTTTTTATGACTACTAGGTTTGATAGTTTGTTGTTAAGTCTTGTTGCAATTATTTTGGAAAAGTATTGGTTATTTCCCTAGTTTTCTTGTGGTACATAAAGGTTGAGCTGTTGGACATTGCTTTACGAGATACATACATACATACATACATACATACATACATATATATATATATATATATATATATACATACATA
>ML288135.1:716-32383 GCA_005239495.1 Nicotiana undulata
GTTCTTTAACATCACATACTACAACTTAGTCCCACATGCATGGCCTATTTCTAACCCCCCACCACATATTTGAACCCTTAACCTCTTGCATGGAATTTTTGGAAGTAGGACTTACCCGGATGGAGGACAATCTATGATTATCTTTCTTGATTCTTGAAGACTTGAGCAAGTTTTGGATGATTATGAAGTTAGGCCCCTTCTTTCTCTCTATATATGCTCTCATTTCTCTCTAAAATCAGTATAAAATGACCCTAAATGAAGCCCTTAAACCTATTTATGAAAATGGGGTCGGGTTATAAAAATAGGAAAAATAAGTCTCCGGAACAGGGTCTTCGATCGCGGAATGGACCGCAAAACAAGAATGCTGGCCGCAGAATGCATCGCGAAATAGGTGCCCAAAACTGGGCTACACTTGCCCATTCTGCGACAGATCTGCGATCGCAGAGTCAAAAATGCGACCAGAAATGCGATCGCAGATTTGACACAGGATCGCATTTTTCCACCCTTTGGTAATTTGATCATAACTTTGTGTAGGAATGTCCAAATGACGAACGGTTTGAAGCGTTGGAAACTAGACTCAAATACCTTTCATTTTATAGGTTACTAATCACCTAATACCTTATATATATTTATATATACTCGTTCAAAGTGTGGACTAGTGCAAATACCTTTGGGATTTTAGCCTATTATGAAATTTTCCCATTTGACTTAGACTTAGGCCTCTCCTTGGACCCCACCTTACTAATTATATGACTCATACACTTACTTCATTTACATCATATTTAAAGCACATAATATATTACAATTAGTCTACCTGACACCCTGAATCCTATATTTCTCAGCAAAATTTTTTCGGGGCCTTACAGGTATACTGTAAGGACCCGTAAAATTTCTTAACTAAAAATGATGCCCGGTTAGATCCCTATGTTGTTATACGTTCGGACCTTTAGGATTGAAAAGTACCCCAGGATTTAAAAGATAAATTTTTCCAGGACTGCGCGGATTTGCGGTCCACTATGCGATCGTAGATCAGGTATGCGAACCGCATAGTGGTCACATACCTGGACAGTTGCTGTCCATTTTGAGGACAGCTACGTGTCCCAAGATGCGATCGCATTTTGGAAATGCGGGCCGCATAGTTATCGCATTCTTGCACCTTCATTTTTGCGGAGGAGGTTATGCGATCGCATAACAGGTATGCGGACCGCATAGTGGTCGCATACCTGGGCAGTCTGTTTCCCATTTTGGCCTAGCTGAGGGACACTTATGCGACGGGAATGTGGACCGCATATCTGGAATGCGATCGTATTCCTGACCGCATTTCTTGTGTCGGGGCTCCTAGTTTCTAATTTCAAGACCCGACCCCCAGCTTAATAAAACGCCCATCCCCTTAATTTTAACGACTATCTGATTATAATAGAGAGAAGGGATAGTGAGTTCTAGTGATAGAAAGCCACCACCTTCACCAATTTGATTCTTCATCATCACTCGGGCCTGGAAATTTATCGAGTTGGATACTATTTTTCCCAAGAGGTAAACCTCCACCCTATTAACCTTAATTCTCAGTTTTCGTTAAAAAGAAGCATAGGTAGATTAGTTCATGACGATGAGGATTAAGAGTCTTACATTCATGTAATTAATTTTCTATAACCTAGTAAAAGAGAGTAGATTAGAGTAATCTTTCACTAAAAAGGAATCATGCAATCTAAAGGAACACATAGCGTTTGATAAAATGCCCAAATGAGTTCAAGGCATGTTCGTGATTACTAATTCTAAGATAAATGTGTCGCATTGTGAACTAGATTGACGGTGCTAGACGGTTCGGTGAATTATGATAGAAATTAAAAGGAATTCCGATTCGAGGTATGTATGGCTAACTTTAATCTTTGTAGAGTCTCCTTGTTGGTGTCCGAGCATTCGGCATGAGTTCCTGGCTTATGCATATGTGAATTGATTGTTCTAATGTGTTGAAACGTAAGATTCTATTCTCTGATTGTCCTAGTTGATTTTCCATGCCACCATGCTATGTGGGATTGTGAAAAGGGTGATTCCTTGTGCTTACTCTATCATGTGCAAAACTCGTTATGTGCTTGAACACCTCAGTATGAAAGGTTGTGCTACCAAACGAAAGAAATAATAACGAATCCAATTGTTGAATGTATCTAAGTGCTAAATGTTGTGTAGTAAATAATGGATAGGAAATGTGGATTTAACTAAATGAGCTATATGTTGATGGCATACCGCATTTGACTCACTGTTTGGTAAAGATTTCTGTGGCCTTGATTTCGTATGGTTATTTGGTTGTTATGAATGAATGTACTTGATGATGAGAATCTTTGTGATTGAATTGTTGGTTGATGTTGCTACAAATGATGGGAAGTAAATGTGGACTGATTTTATTAAGCTAAATGATCATGACATACTGTACATGACTTACTGTTTGGTAAAGACTATTGTGAACACATGTTTGTTTGGTTGGTATGAAATTATAATCTTGATGATATGAAGCCTTGTGATTGAATTGTGGGTTGTTGTTGCTGCTATGAAATGTGATTGTTCGGTGGGATCGGGTTGCGCGCCGCAACAGGTGAAATAAGGATGATATGTTGAGAAGTAATAAGGGTGGAATGTGATTGTACGGTGGGATCGAGTTGCAAGACGCAACAGAAGAAATAAGGGTGGAATGTGATTGTACGGTGGGATCGGGTTGCACGCTGCAACAGAAGAAATAAGGGTGGAATGTGATTGTAAGGTGGGATCGGGTTGCTCGCCGCAACAGGAGAACAATTGCAGTAAGAAACTGTGAAAATCTCATGTGTGTTTTCTGTATCTCTGTGCAGTATTTGTTTGGTTTCTCATACTGTCTTCTATTTGTGCACTGTTTGATTCTACTTAGAGTGAAGTTTGTTCATACATACTAGTACTATTCAATTGTACTAACGTCCCTTTTTGCCGGGGGTGCTACATCTTTTATATGGATGTAGGTGGTTCCATAGCAGGTAGCTCCAACCGCCGATAGTGGTGCCTCCTCTTCATCCCTTCAGCATTTCTGGTGAGCCCCACTTCCTCTCGAGGCCGTGTGTAGTCTATATCATCTTCTTTGTATATGTTATGTCATTAAAGGTAGAGTCGAGGCCTTGTTGCCGGCAAGTCTATGTAAACTCCTAGTACTCTTAGAGGCTCCGTAGACATTGTGTGGGCTGTATACATATATTTTGGGCAGTAGTTGTATTTACTCATAATCGTGGCCCGTATCGGAAATGTTGTACGTAGTATGTATATTTGGGATTATCGAATGTTGAAAAGCTAAAAGAGGAAAATAAACTTATGTTGTAAATCGTACTTTGATTCTAATTTGCTATTTCATATGGAATAATGTATATTATAGACACGGGGTAACGCGTTAGGCAGGAAAGGCAAATCAGGTCCGCTCGACTGGGATCATCCGGTTGGGCGTCGGTCTCGTCCCTCGGTTTTGGGGCGTGACATATACAGGATTGGGATGCGGAGACTCAAATATTTGAAACAAGGTTTTCATCAGGGGGGAGTAAAATACGCGGTGCATTCTTTTTCCCTTACTAAGATTTTTTCCCACGGAGTTTTTCTTATAAGGTTTTTAATGAGGCGCCTAGCAATGCGTATTACTAAATATGTGTACTCTTTTTCCTTCACTAGGATTTTTCTTCCGCGGGGTTTTTCCTAGTAAGGTTTTAATGAGGCACATTATCTTTTAATGAACATCCAAGGGGGAGTGTTATAAATATATATTATGGATGTTCATAAGCTTCCTGAAGAAGCTTATCATTTCGGTACTCAGTTATGGATAAATATTACCCTGATAGAAGATTATCTATGTCTGGTACAGTAGCAGCTTGCAGTAGTAGCTTACACAGCAACTTGCAGTAGCAGCTTACACAATAGCTTCCTTCTTCTATAAATAGAGGAGATTTCAGTTCATTATGTATATCAGTTTGAAATTTGAATAATATAGCACTCTCGCTCTCTCTATACTTGTCTTTGGTTTATTTACCTTAACGTCGTTATTTTATAACAATAAAATCTGTTTTCCATATGAGTTATAATTTATAAGAAATTTTAAGATTTGCTTTAGGTGAAACTTTGGTCAAGGATATCTTGATTCATTTAGTTCTGGCCATTTCCTCCATAGTTTTTTTTTTTTATCTCTATTAAAATTTAATTTGGTTCCTAATATTGCTAAAATTAATTTTTCACTGTCAAAGGGAATGATAAGTAGTATATTGAATTTTTTTCATAAATTTGAATTGAGAATTCACATGGTTGAGAGCGTGAGCGTGAGTATCTGTATGTTTTCTTTGAATTTTTTCCCGTTTTCTTAAAAGATTAGTGAATAGACAAATTAGGTCAATAAACTGAAATGTCGTCAAGCCCAATCCCTTTAATAAATATCCATATGCTGGTCCAGTTGTATTTAATAAATAAAATTTGTTGCCCCTTAACTAAAGGGAGAATGATACAGTTACCCACAAAAATAAAATTATGTATTCTTGTCTATTTATTTATTTTCCTTCCCATCAAACTAATTACATCTCCTACTCATAATAGTTTTTGCGGGGAAATTTCTCTTTTTTCCCTAATTCTTTTTTATTTCTATGTTTCTTTTCTTTTTCTCTTCTTTTTTTTCTTTCTTTTCTCCTTTTTTTTCTCGTTTTCTTCTTATTTTTTCCTTTTTACCTTTTCTAATTTCATTTCACTTCTCTTTTTATATTCGTTTTCTCTTCATAATCCAATTACATTTATTGTTTTCACTATTTTTTATTATTCTTTTTTATACAATAAGAAAATATAACTGATATAGTACATATTTGTTCACCTTTTTTTAATATAACTAGTATAATATACCTTTTATTTTATTTTTTCTCATTTTTTAAATTCAATTATTAAACTGAAATAATATCAGCTGTCACTTGATCTAATTCACTTACTATCACACTACTACTAAGCATCATAAATTACATAATCAGATTCTAAGAATCAACACGTGATTGCCATGCAAAATTTGATCTCCTTCCCTACAAATATCAGTACACACTCTACCATTAGCAGTAATACAACCAGTTATAGAGCAAGAAAATATAATCTACAACAGCCAAATCTCCATATATACTAGTTAGAATAAAAATAATAATAAAATATTGAAAAATACAATAAAAGTATAAGTAGCAAAAAAGACTTCTAGTACCATGTGATATTAATATGGTATATATGTATACCAACAGAGCATATGATTTCTCTAGAACATTGCTACAACGATTTGCGACTATACTATTGTACCAAAACATTAAAGGATGCAATAAAAGTATGAGAAAATTACATGCTCGTATTGCAAGCTAAATATTCGCAAAACAACTTGCTCATTATGTATACTAACAGGGGTATATAGTTGTATGGGGTCGTTCCAATAATTTTCTATAACTATAAAAACTATTACATAATACACACAATTTATGTCAATCGGCACACAAGAATTCCATCACTGCAAATAATGTTCATATAAATAATTTCATAATAGAATTCACTTAAAATGCAGCTAAAACAATCAAAAAAATGTTCAAAATACCATATGATACCAATATGGCATATAGATATACCAACATGGTATACAACTTTATTGATTAATTTCCGATAACTGTATGACTGTACTACTATTACATAACACACATGCATAAAGAGAAAAATAAAAACACAGTGTACCACATCTTAATATAACAAAATATTTCAAGATGTTGTACTATATTACTATTATTTAAAAAAAATCAAATAGTGTACCAATTAAATGCAGTTAATACAATTAAAAATTATTCAGCTAGCATATGATACAAATATTGTATATAACTATTATAATAGGGTATATAGATGTATGAGGTCGTTCCAACAACTGCATATAACTATAAAAACTATTACATAATGCACAAAATCTATGTCCATAGGTACAAGAAATCCAACATAGCAAAATATGAGCATATAAATCATTTTCAGGATAGAATTCACTTAAAATGCAGCTAAAATAAACCAAAAAATATTGCAACTACATTATGATACCAATATGACATATAATTATACCAATAGGGTATACAGTTCTATTAATTAATTCCAGAAAATTATATAACTATACTACTATTACATAATACACATGCATAAAGAGAAAAATCAAAAAATACCGTACCACATATTAATATAAGAATATAGTTCAAGACATTGTATGATAATACTATTATATAAGACAAACACACAAAGAAAAAATTAAAATGATTACATAATACACATGCATAAAGGAAAATTAAAAAGAATTTAAGATATTGTACTATTCTACTATTACTAAAGAAAAATCAAATAGTATACCAATTAAATATTGCTAATACAACCAAAAAATATTCCAACTAACTTATGATACCAGTATAGTATATAGTTATACCAACGGGGTATACAACTGTACGCAAAGTTTATTTTTGTAAAAATTTAATTATTAAACTAAAATAATATTAGCTGTCACTATGTGGACAACAATTGGAACAAAAATTCAGGACAATCCTTTTGAAATTGTGGTATGCACAGCAACTAGGAGTTTCTCCGATCAACTTATTCCTCTTGTCCATTCTTCTCACTACGAAATTCTATTTTATTTTTATTTTTATTTTTCTAATAATTATTAATATATGTTTCTACGGTCAAAGTACATATCATAGACGAAAAGATAGTCAAAAGTAATGTAATTCAAGTCATAAAATAAAACAAAAAGGGGAATAGATTTATATTTTTTACTTGCCCCTCACGTGGGGTAAAGCAAATTAAAGGGGAATAGGAAATTGAATGGTCCAGTAATATGTTTGTGTTACATAGGTAAGAATTGTAATTAATTTTAAAGTGGGCAATAACGGATAAATATTTTGGCCTTAATAGGCATTATGCGTCATTTCCTCTTAACTAAATACAAATCATGGATATGTAAGTATGCTTTTAGGCACACTCTTAATTAACTAAATCATCGTGATTATGTACACGTTCGCGTCACACGATTACGATTTAAAAAATAAATATTCGTAGTAATGCTTTTTAGGCGCGGATTTAATCCATTATCGTAATTGTGTACACGTCGCGTGACATGATTATAATTTCTATAAATAAATCAAAGTACGCATCCGCGCGATTTTGGCTGAACAACTCCTAACAACTAATAAAGTGTGATAAATTGTGTATATGTACACATGACATGATTTTTAGCGAGCCGAATAAAACGGGTTTACACACATGTGATATGTTTCAAAGATAAATCCATAAAACGCCATAATTAAAAGCGGTAAAAGGTAAAAATACATAGGTTCTAAAATGAATAATTAAATAATCTAATTAGGCCAGGTATGATTGAAGCGACCGTGCTAAAATCACGGAATGACTAACACATTCTCCCGGGTTAACAGAATTCCTTACCATGTCTTTTGGTTTTGCAGACTTTAAATAGAGTCAAATTTCCTCGATTTGGGATTTAAAATAAACCGGTGACTTAGGAAACCATAAAATTATCCCAAGTGGCGACTCTGAAATTGGAAAAATCTCTATCCCCTCGGGAAAAAGGAGGTGTGACCCTACTCACAAAACTGCAATATTTTTTCAAATAAAATGCATATCCAACCGTAATTTCAAATTTCAAATACTACTAATTTTCAATTTAACTCCAAATACTACTTTGTTTAAATTATAATTTTTATGCCCAAACGCCTACTAAATATAAAAGATTTTGTTATGCAGAATTCCGTTAGCTTCTTTAATTGCTTTCTTCTTTATATTTTGACGCTCGTCAGTGAAATTTTTGGATCCAGTCTTCACCACAACATTAAGTCAAAAAATGGGATTATTATTTTAAAAGAGGGAGAGAGGGGGGGTCGCCACACACTGTCTTCTTCGTTGCCATTTCTCTTTACTTTTTGTAAAACTTTTGTTTCATCTTTGTTTTTCTCGAAAGCAAGGGTTGCAAATCTGTGACAATTGAGGAATTTTATACTCTATTTGATGAGTGGAAAGTCGTAGAAAAACAAGTATTAATGAAGTAAAAATAAACAAAAATAAAAGAAAAATAAGTGGGATTCAACAGCCCTTTCATTTTCTAGTCTCTCCATTTTTTCAAGTTCCTACTTAGATTGAAGACACTTGTCATGATTAAAAATCAAGGAACGTGATTTAATTGATTGAAATAAAACCCTAACCTTAATTAAAGTATTTAATTCTTTCTTTTATCCATTCGCACTTATTTTTCTCGATCCTACTATTGTTCAGTTTCGAAACTCCACACCAAAAGCTTCAGTTAGGCAATTCAAATATCAAAGTCCATTCTTCCTGCACCAAAAAGTTCAGTTAGTAAACTTCATAAACACATTGTATACAAATTTTAACTCAACAATTGCTCAATAGCCACAGCAAGAAACGCACAAACAAGTATCTAATTTCTAAGGTGTCACGGTCCAATTTCCCTTCGTTGGGTATCGTGACGGCACTTAGTCCTAAGGACTAGGTAAGCCTAATATTAAGTAAACATAAATCATAATATCAAAACCTTTGAATGCTTTTTGAAAGAAAATCTCTATATATTGCACATCCCAAAACCCGGTAAGTACAAGTCATAAGCTTTAAAGAATTTACACTAAGACTCCTAAAATACCATTGTTCGGAAATAAGTACAACAGTGCCAATAGAGAAAATAAGACAGTGACTCCGAAACCGCGAATGCTAAAGCGGTTTTACCTCGAGTCTCCACAACAGCAACCGCGCTGCTCACTATCGATCGGCAAGCTATGCAAAACCTGGAATCTGCACAAAAAATATGCAGAAGTGTAGAATGAGCACACCACCGGTGCCCAGTAAGTATCAAGACTAACCTCGGTGAAGTAGTGACGAGGACTAGTCAGGACACCCACTGGTCTAATAAATTAAACAGACATAAATATAGCAATGACAGAACATAACATCTATCTAATGACTACACAACATAACTAGCAACATAACAAATACGATGCGGAAGGGAATACAACAAATAATAACAGAATGTCACAATAATACACAGAAGAATGGACGGGAACATAACCCGAAAACCGGAAAATCACAATACGGTAAGAACAAGTAGTAATTCAGCACTGCAACAGTTCTCCACATCAGGCCTTAGTCAACAACCATAAATAATTGGTCAAATCTTCGAGTGTAGACTTTCACCCGCAAGTTTATATTGAAAGCTTTAAAATGTAATCAATTCAAATAGAAAATTCCTTTGAAATATACTTCCTACGAATATATATATATATATATATATATATATATATAATTCCTTCAAGATAAATGCATTTTCAACTATACTTTTCCAATAAATGTATTTCAATCATAATTTCTTCAAGATAAATCTATCGGAACTCCGTCCGTAGTTTAGAATTTGTCATGCAGTGCTGGGGGGATCTCCCAGAATACGTCCGTAGTCCCCAAAAGTAAATATGCAGTGCTGGAGGGATCTCCCAGAATACGTCCGTAGTCCCCAAAAGTAAATATGCAGTACATGGGGATCTCCCAGAATACGTCTGTAGTCCCCAATTTAAATATGCAATGCAACCAACAGAGATAACAACTATAACAAGACAGAAAACTTCGTGCATTGCCACAACAATCACAAAAGCAACAAAAGATAGAAATGCAATGTACAGCGAGCAAATCAATACAAGAATGGTAGAGCTCATCCACAAGGAATAACCACTGAAAGGAAATACTAAGGGTAAGGAAAGCAGCTTAACCAGAGAGAAACAAGACATAACAACGAATCTACATTATTCAAGTCAACCATAAGAAGCCAACACAAGTAGATAAATTTTCAAGTAAAGGCAAGTCGGCTAAGATATAGGTTACCCAAATTCCTTTTAAGGTTGAACAATTACAAGGGATTTTTCAACAATTCAAGTAAGGGTAAACCGCAAAAGATAATGACAACTCCAATTAATGTTAAATAATTATAGGATGAGATAACACTATTTTCAATTAAATATGCAGTTTATAAGGAAAACTATGGCATGGTGGTAGAAGAGGTAAAATCTTCAGTTAAGTCAAATCAAATAAACAACAAAGGGAATCTAAAGGCGAGTAATTCTAATTTAAGCAGGAAGAGATGAAACTAGCAAGCAGAAACTCAGTCATAACAATTACAAATTCATACATAGGAAATATAAGGACCTAAGGACCCTAAAAGGCCAACTTCATACAAATAAGTTTGGGTACGCACTCGTCATCTCGCGTACACGGGCTACAATCAACATAGAAGACTCAAATCTTAAGGGGTAGTTCCCCCACACAAGGTTAGGCAAGATACTTACCTCAAAGACGACAACCCGGTACTCTAAAATGGACTTCTCGGGCAAAAAGACTTCCGGACGGCTCAAAATCAACTAGAACAACTTCAAAACATACACAAAACTTGTAAGGATCTACTCCGGATAATAAAGTTTCAATCTTTACAAGAATCTAAAAATCGACCCAAAAGTCGACCCCCGGGCCCGCACCTCGGAACCCGTCAAATTTTATAAAAAACGAATACCCATTCCGATACGAGTTCAACCATACAAAATTTACCAAATTCCAATACCATTTCGTCCCTCAAATCATGAAATTTCGTTTTGAAAATTTTCTTCAAAAACCAACATTTTCTCTAACTAAAAACACAATTTAAATGATAAAAATAAGGACTAATTCATGGAATATATTTAATTCTAGTTGAATAACACTTACCCAATCAAATTTCGTGAAACATCCACCAAAAATTGCCAAGAACCGAGCTCTAGAAGTCAAAATGTGATAAAAATGGTCTAACCCTCGATTTTGAAGATTAATATTCTGCCCAGATATTTAATGAAGCGTTCGCGAAGAAGGCAAAATGAGACTGCCCAGTTGCCCATCGCGAACACGACAATGGGCTTGCAAACACGGAGTAGAAGAACAGGAACCTACGCGAACGCGTAGGCAAGGACGCGAACACGAACGCGAAGGAGGAATTTAAGGCTGCCCAGAAAGACCCTTCGCGAACGCGTGGAGTAGTACGCGAACGCGGAAGGTGAGATGGCATAGCTACGCGAACGCGGAGAACAATTATCCCCTCCTCCAAAATTACTCATCGCGAACGCGGAGGAAGGGACGCGAACGCGAAAGAGAAAACCAACTGACAGATATCAGCAGTGAGAAACAAAAGGAAATAGACCTGAAGCCCATCCGAAGCACACCCGAGGCCCTCGGGGCCCCGTCTAAACACTCAAACAAGTCATATAACCTAACACGGGCTCGCTCGAGGTTTCAAATCACATTAAACAACACCGAAACGGCGAATCAAACCCCAAATCGAACTTATGAACTTTCAAACTTCTACACTCGTGCCGAAACCTATCAATTCAACCCGGAATGACGCGAAATTTTGCAGACAAGTCCCAATTGACATCCCGGAGCTACTCCAACTCTCGGAATCGCATACCGACCCTGATATCCCAAAAAGTCAACTGTGGTCAAACTTCTCCATTTTCCAAACTTCAAATTTTCCAACTTCGCAGAAATACCTCAAATTATTCTACAGACCTCCAAACCAATTTCGGAGCGCGCCTAAGTCTAAATTCACCATACGAAGCTGTTGACATTATCCAAAACTCATTCCGAGGCCGTTTACACAAAAGTCATACCTCCAGTCAAATCTCACCACTTAAGCTTCAAAATTAAAAATCCATCTTCCAATTCGACTCCGGATCATCCGGTAACTGAATCCAACATGCACGCAGGTCGATATACACAATGTGAAGTTGTTCAAGACCTTACGCCACCGAACGGAGCTTAAATTCTCAAAATGATCGACCGGGTCGTTACATGAGGAATAGAAATGGATAAAGAAGAACCTGACAAGAATTGATAGTTATTTCCAGAAAAATGAATTTCCACAACTTCTTGTCTTATTCTCTGTTTTTTAACGTGTTGTATTGTTTACTGATTTTTTTTATGTAACAATGACCTTCAAAGACTTGATTTTCATGGTAAAAATATGAAAGATTTTCGGGGGCCATATGATTTTCGGTGTTGTCTGATGTATTTTGGCGCGAAGAGAAAGGGATTATAGGAAGTTTGGGAATTAATAAAAGAAAGAATTAAATAATTTAATCATGGTTATGACATTATTTTAGTCCGTTAAATTACATCCATTGATTTTTAATCATGACAAGTGTATTCAAGCTAAATAAAAACTTGAAGAAATGAAGAGACTAGAAAACATAGGGGTGCTGAAAGGTAGGAAGTCACAATCTGATGGTTTTGTGTCAATAGTCTCATATAATGCAATTTTATAGTGATTGCATGTTGTTAATGCGCAAATTGAGGGACCCAAAAATGAGCAAAGTTCAATTACAGACAAATTGGCTTAAAATGCAAACTAAAATCTGTTGAAGACCATAACTAATAAACAAACAATAAACGTGTTATTTCGAACAATATAATTTTCAGTTTTATTGATAGAAAGTTACAAAATATATTATGGTACTAGAGCAAACAAAGATTCTCGTTTCACGTTTATTGCTACTTTCATCAACCTCTCAACGACATTTTTCAAGTACTTAAAAATGTAGGGGCTGAATTGTGAGTATTTTATCGAGGGTCTCACATAGGCGGATTCAGGATTTAAACTCTATGCGTTTAATTATAAAGGTTTTAACATTGAACTCATTATATTTTTAAAGTTATGGATTCATATTTATTATTTTTACAAATTTAAAGAATTTTTATACAAAAATTTTACTTCGCGTCAAAAGTTATGAGTTCAATTGAATCCACCGCTAACCCTTGCATCCGCCCCTGGTTTCTCGTAAGGCTTGTCTTAAAGTCAAATTAATGCACTAGCTAAGGTCAATTTCACGATTCAACTTATATGGTTACTCTGTCCATTTTACATTTATGTGATACAGTTAGATTTGATGTAGAATTTAATGTTTTTTCTTTTTTAAAACTTGTGATTTTAAATATATTATAAAATTTATATGATTACAAGACATTTGAAACTCGAGGTCTTAAATATTTTATAATATTTGTATAAATATAAACTTTTTTTGTCAAGGATAAATGAATAAAAACTATTACTATTATTTTTCAAATGAACAAATAACAAAAATATGTTATATCACTGGAAGTATCAAACAGTCAAAGATCAAAAGTGTACTGTATCTACTTTTCAATATCTAAGTGAAGACTGAAGTCAGTCAATAAAAGGGAAAACACTTTAGACTAGAGTAATAATCTTTTAGTACATAGAGGTAGTAATGATGATCACATCACATGCATGCAAGTGGTTTGGATGATACTTTGAGCGTACCTTAATTATTTAATCGGCTACTTGTTCAAATATTCTGTTGGAACTTATGTACATCTCAATTATTTCATCATCATTTTTTTTAGTGCGGACGATATATATCCGGCTCACTTTTATATAAATTTTTACTATTCCATTAATTACCTATTTTTTTTAGTGCGGATAATATATATCCGGCTCACCTTTATATAAATCTTTACTATTCCATTGATTACCCGCTACCTCCACAAACATATGTATCGAATAAGTTTGTCCACGACAACTTAAGCAGATGAAAAAATCACTTACTAATATTTTTATCTCTACTAAAATATAAACCCTAACTAATCACTAAGCCATAACCATGCAAGTAGAGGTAGGTAGTACCTTCATTTCCTACCAAACATATTTTTCACCATTTTCACAAATTATTTTCCTTGGTTGTAAAATCCCAAGTAGTTTTCTACAATCAATTAAGATATGGCCTGTGTTGCCACGTACAATCATGCATTAGTGTTGGTAGTTGGATGTCTCTATTCCCTTATCTTTTTAAGAAACTCTCCACACTCCAATTTAATTATAGAAATGTGTGGAAATAGAAAGAAAGCATCTAATACTTCTCCTTATAACAACTTTATTTTATATGATAACAAACACCACTCAAGAAAAAAAAGAAAAAGATTCCAAATTTCTCATGGCTTCCTTTCAATTATCTCTCGCCAATCCCAAACACAAAAGAAACCATACTTTTCGAGAAGTTTTTCCTTTATATTGTAATACGTTCGAAGCTAAAAACCTTTCTTTCTCGAGCAAAAAAGTTTCACCAAAATTATCAAGTGATCTTTCTTTAAAACCTTCATCTCTTTCTAGTTTAGCACCTAAGAATACTAAAATCCAACAGTATGAAGAAGAGAAAAAACCCCTTTATGAAATGTGGAGAGAAATCCAAGGGTGCAATAATTGGGAAGGTTTACTTGACCCTATGAACTCTAATATAAGAAAAGAAATCATTAGGTATGGTGAATTTGCTCAATCTTGTTATGACTCATTTGACTATGACCCTCATTCTAAGTATTGTGGTACTTGCAAATATCAACCATCACATTTCTTTGAGAAACTCAACATGGTGAAAAAAGGGTATGAAATGAGGAGATATTTGTATGCAACTTCAAATATTAATTTGCCAAATTTCTTTCAGAAGTCGAAAAATAGTACGGTTTGGAGTCAACACGCGAATTGGATGGGATACGTTGCTGTAGCCACGGATCCCCATGAAATCAAGCGCTTAGGGCGTCGTGACATTGTTGTTGCATGGCGTGGCACGGTCACGTACCTTGAATGGATCCATGACCTTAAGGATATTTTGCACCCGGCTCATTTTCGTGATGATCCTAACATCAAGATCGAGTCAGGGTTCTTCGATTTGTACACTAAGAAAGAAAAAAATTGTCAATATTGTTCATTTTCGGCTCGTGAACAAATTTTAGCTGAGATTAATCGATTAATTGAGAAGTATGAAGGTGAAGAGCTAAGTATTACAATTACAGGGCATAGTCTTGGTGCAGCATTGGCTTTGTTAAGTGCTTATGATATAGCTGAGATGAAATTGAACATTTTACATAATGGTAAGTCTATGATTAAAAGAATTCCAATTACTGTTTTTTCATTTGGTGGCCCTAGGGTTGGAAATCTTAAATTTAAAGAAAGATGTGAAGAGCTAGGAATTAGGGTTTTGAGAGTGATAAATAAGCATGATAAAGTGCCAGCAGTGCCTGGAATTATTACAAATGAGAAATTTCAATTTCAAAAGCAATTGGAAGAGACTATTTCATTTCCTTGGAGTTATGCTCATGTTGGGGTGGAATTAGCTTTGGACCATCATCATTCTCCTTTTCTCAAGCCCAATGGTGATTTGGGCTGTGCACATAATCTTGAGGCCCATTTACACCTCGTCGATGGCTACCACGGGAAGGACCGTGCGTTTTGCTCCGCCACTGGTAGGGACGTCGCTCTCGTCAACAAGGATTCTAGTTTCTTGAAGCAGGACTATGGTGTGCCGCCGTTTTGGTGGCAAGATGAGAATAAAGGCATGGTGAGGACTCCCGACGGACGGTGGGTGTTGCCGGAGAGGCCCATAATTGAGGCCCATCCACCTGATACAGCCCATCATTTTCAGCAAGTCCTTAAACTTGCTAGGGCTAGATTACATTTACCATAGTTGTACTTTTATGGCTCGTTTGGAACAACGGATAAGGAATAATTAATCTCGAGGTTAAATTTGAGATGAGTTTATTTCATGTTTTAGTTGAGATAAAATCGTGGTATAACTAATCCCGAGATTATTGTATTGTTTTTTTACCCCTATAAAAGGGTGGATAACTAATCCCAGATTAACTAATCCCGAAATAATTAATCATGGGATAACTTATTTCCTAACGGAACAACCCCTTGCTCTTCCAAGATTAGTGAAAAAGATCACTATCATGAGTAGACTTGCTAAGAGAAAATATGTGGATATAATTTTGCCCATTGAAAAATGTTGTGATGCCCAATCATTAATGAGTAACTAAGCGCTGTCTTTTTTAATTAAAATATTCTTGCTTGGTTTTATTATTGTGAAGTGAATATACATGTCATAGTGATGGGGTCCAAGTGATAATATAGCCAAAGATGTGTGTCATTTAATTCTAATATTTTTCTTCTACATTGGCTATTAAGTTTGATTTTCGTACAAAAACAATATGTCAAAAGACATCAAAGAGGGATTTTAAAAATGTCAACCAACTTTCTTTATAAATAACTTGTTAGCCAAATGTTTGTTTTGAGCAAAGGGAGATATCTATTCGATTGACATGAAAGTATATGCTCTACTCAGAATAATATTGAGAAATCCAACTTGGACAGTTTTCAATTATTATATTTCACCAATTGTTTCATCAATAATACTAATAGATAGATGAATCATAAAAGAAGACAAGCCAGTAGTCAGTATAGAGTCATATGTCAATTGTAGTTCCAAAATAGCAGAAGAAGTTAAGAACTTGATGATAAGGCAAAGAAGGTGAGTTTAAATTTTATATATTGCAGTGTAATAATTTTCCAATTTACATGTCACTAAAAATTATTCCACTAACTGTCCATAAAAAAATTAATTAATAACTAAAAAATCTGAATAATAAGACAACCAACCTACGACGCCAATTTTAATTATACTGATGAGTAAATTCTTTTTACGTCCATTTGTTTACCCTTAAAATCGGATAACTAAACTTATAAGTGGTTTTAAGAATATGTACTTTCACCTAGCACAAATTGATAAATATGATAATTAATTTTAGAAATTGACTGTAAAATAAAGCAAGCCATTATAAAAAGCAACTTGGCCCTCGAGCTAGATCGCCCTCGAACCGGCAGAGTGTTTAGTTAAGAAATATGAACTGAGCTGACGTACAAGAGAGCTTAAGAGAAAAATGTATATTATTGCTTAGATTTGCGAGAGTTAGATGATCACAAATGATTAGAACCCCCTTTAAATAGTAGAGGAATTCTACTTATGGTACAATTCTAAATACAGAAGGAAATTTCTTGATTGGCTAAATAACCGTTCTTGATCTGATTCGTGCCGAGATTTTCGCCACGATCCTTGTCCGGTCACGGATATCTCGGCTTTCCGTTAATAGGCTTTCTTCGGTCTTGCTCGATGTCTATTCTGTTTGGTCTCGATCTTGGCTGATCTCGATCGGTCCTTCGAATCCCAAGCTCATTACCGCACCTTCACATCTCGGTCTGATACAACACTTGACCGATTCTCAACCTACCATACTGGTCCCAATTAGTCAAACAAAATTGGGTGAGCCCGGTGTTGACCGTATACAGATAGTCCCCTTCGTTTTTTGGAGTGTAATGGAAAGAAACAAATTGAGCCTCCAAACTTTACCCCGATTTGTCATTATGTCAGCACCATGATGTAAGCGATAGAGGTGACCGAAAGTTCACGTCAGTACAGTTCCCCAGGCATTTAATGTGCGTCAGTCGGTGGTCGGCCACTACCAACTTTGAACCGTCGCCGTGAAACCAATAAATAGGTCTATTTTCCATTCTTTCAAACTTTACTTTCAATCTCTTCTACCTTAATCTTCTAAGTTCTCTACATTCTTCAAGCTTCTTATCTTCAAATCGTTGAGGTCTATTGTATGTTCCTTCTAAAATACCAAATATGATAATCTCAAATCTTCTTTACCCTCATAAATGGCTAAGGCGTCTAAAAATATTCCACAAAAAGAAACTGCCTCCTTATCTCGGCCGGCCGGCGAGAAAATGACGGCGGAGCCACGCCCTGAGGAGCTTGTTCCCGGGGTGTGTGCTATTAGTTCCAACTTCAAAGTCGAGAAGACATCATCAGTCCCCTATAGATGTGAACCGGTATCGAGATACATATGCTCGATATCAAAAAACTTCCTTGAACAAGTGAAGAAGGAGTGCAACTGGGGAGACAAAGAGGTTGTGATGTCGGCCCCTGATGAGATAATCACGACCCGCGTGGAAGAGTTCTTGAGTGTTTACACTTACCCTTTCACGTTGGGTCCCCTCGATCCAGTCATCATAGACTTCTGCGAGAAGTATCAGGTGACCCTCGGCCAAATTCACCCCTCATTTTGGAGGATTGTGATACTGCTCCATTTCTTTGCGAGCAAAATCGACGGGCTCCCTTTCACCCTCGATCATCTAATAAGGTTGTACAACCCTCGACTATATCAAGGCGGGTTAATAAAACTCCAACATTGGGCCACCAAGACTTTCATCTCAAGCATAGACGAGGATAGAGACCGGGGTTGGATGGGCCGGTTCGTCCGAGTAAAGACCACGGACCTGATTCCGGCTGAAAGCATGCCATTTCCCGAGAGATGGAATGTGAAACGTAAGTATGACTACGCTTTTAATTTCTGTTTGGCCTCCTATATTCCCTTCGACTCTGATTCCTTTACTGATGAGAGTGTTGATACCGGTATCACTTCGTCAACTGCAAACATCTCCTTGGCGGCAGGTTGCTCCACGTCCACCGTTTTTACTCCCTCCGGTGTTGGGAACTTCAGAACTTGGTGACGGGTCGAAGGTATTGCCCTCATGTTGTGGATCCAAGGCCTTTTGAGCAAGGCATTGTACCTCATGTCACCCTCGATCACATGGAATTTATTTCTTGGATAGTCCCGGCTACATTCACTGGCAAGATAATTTCACCTTTGGTAGTTTCACTCGTCATGTTGAAGTCGTTAAGAACCCGAGTTGCAGGGATGATTTGATCCTGTAGGCCGAGCTACTCTACGACCCTCAATCGAATAATGTTGACCGAGCTACCTGGATCAATCAAAACACGTTTAACTTGAATTTTATTCATAATAACATATATTACCAGTGCGTCGTTGTAGGGTTGTGAGATCCTCTATGCATTCTCGTCATTGAAAGACAAGGTCCTTTCCGGTACATAGTCCCAAGTTTGCTTTTCCCTCATGATCGATACCTTGGTGCGCTTGAATAAGGGTTCATGTGGAATGTCGACCCCACCAACGATCATGTGAATCACGTGTTTTGGTTCTTCTTGTTTGCATCCCTGTCTCTGAAGTAGTTCTTAGCTCGGTCGCTCAAGATTTCTCGAAGATGACCCTCGTTTAACAAACGGGCTACCTCCTCCCTTAGTTGTTTACAGTCCTCCGTTATATGACCATGAGTACCATGGTATTTGCACATTTGATTAGGATTTCGCTGGGCAAGATCGGTCTGTAGGGGTCGAGGCCACTTGGTATCTTTGATCCGCCCAATGGCCAATACAATAGCTGATGCATCAACGTTGAAGTTGTATTCTGATAGTCGCGGTACTTCTGTGGTCTCGACATTTCTATCAAAACCACTCTTACTCATGAGCCCTCGAAAGCCCTGTCCTTGATAATTTATTCAATCACTTCAAACGGGGTTGCGTTCAAGACCGATGTTTTTCCAATCCCCACCGTGTGGTTGATACCGATCTTTGTTCGATTGTGGTTCTCTGTCAATGTCCCTTTGAATTCTGTCGACGGGCCTGTTTGGATAAATGGAACCAGAAGGAGCTCCCAAATGATCATCCCCGACCCTGAATTTTGACTAGTACCGATTATGCACATCGCCCCAGGTCACAACTGGATATTCAATTAAATTTTTCTTTAACTATTGTGAGGCCACCGAACTTCGTACGTTCAGTCCTTGAATAAAATCCTGGACGACCCAATCATCTGCGACCAGGGGTAGGTCAATACGTTCCATCTGGAACCGAGATACGAACTCTCTGAGCATTGTGTTGTCTTTCTGCTTCACATTGAAGAGGTCCGACTTCCTAATCTCGAACTTTATGGCTCCGGCGTGTGCTTTGATGAAGAAATCACGAGCATGGCGAAGGAATAAATGGAATTAGCCGGCAAATTGTTGTACCATATCATTGCTTCCATCGATTAAGTTTCTCCAAACTTATTCAATAAAACAGACTCAATCTCATCATCCTCTAAATCATTCCCCTTTATTGCACATGTGTAAGAAGTGACATGCTCATTGGGGTCGGTGGTTCCATTATATTTGGGAATTTATGGCATGCAGAATTTCTTTAGGATGTGCTTTGGAGCCGCACTTGGGGGGAAAGTCTTCTGCACGAACTTCTTCGAATCCAAACCCTTCAGAATCGGTGGTGTCCCCGAAGTTTGATCAACTCGGAAGTTATGCGTTTCTACCTTTTTGTCTTATTCTTCAATCTTCTTCTCTCCTGATTTAATTCACGTTGTGAGCTCTTCGAGCATTTTCATAATGGCGAGGTCAGTCCCCGATTCATTCACGTTTGACCTCTTCGGTACTAGTTCGTCCTGTGAACAACTTCCAGTGAGGGCTGGGGTTCATCCCTACTCAGTGCGCGGTTCTGATTTTAGAGTTGCGCTATGGCAGCTTGTTGAGCCTCCAACATTTCAAATATTAATCGAAGGCTGACTCCGCTGTCTTCTTCGCTCTGTGTATCTTGACCGGCTGGTCTAACGTGTCTGCGGACGCTATTTTCAGGGTCGACGCCCAGATTCGCATTTAGGGCGACATGGGAACTGACATCGATGGGGTCTGCAACCGGTATTCCCTCGAGGGAAGCCTGAGGTACTTCGATCCACGGGGCAGCTATATTGTCGTTTCCCCCCTGAAAACCAAGGTCATTGTCAGCGTGTGTGGGTACTGCTTGAGTGTTCGATATGCTGATCCTGAAATAAAAAACACTTACGAGGATAAGCGTAAAGAAGTGTGGTTATAAGAATAAGTACCAGACAAGCACTATTATTCGTAGCCCCACGGTGGGCGCCAAACTGTTTATCCTTAAAATTGAATAACAATTAAACTTATAAGTGATTTTAAGGATATGTGATTTCACCTAGCACAAGTTAATAAATATGATAATTAATGCTAGAAATTGACTGTAAAATAAAGCAGACCAATATAGAATGCAACTTGACCGTCGAGCTAGATCGCCCTCAAACCGGCAGAGTGTTTAATTGAGAAATATGAACTGAATTGAAGAACAAGAGAGCTTAAGAGAAAAAATGTATATTATTGCTTTGATTTGCAAGAATTAGATGATCACAAATGATTAGAACCCCTCCCCCTCTTTATATAGTAGAGGAATTCTACTTATGATACAATTCTAAATACAGAAGGAAATCTCTTGATTGGCTAAATAACCATTCTTGATTTGATATATGCCAAGATTTCCGCCACGATCCTTGCCCGGTCACGGATATCTCGGCTTTCCGTTAACAAGCTTTCTTCGGTCTCGCTCGATGTCTATTCTGTTTGGTCTCGATTTTGGCCGATCTCGATCTAGATCGGTTTTTCGATCTCCGAGCTCGGTACCGCACCTTCACATCTTGGTCTGATACAACACTTGAGCGATTCTCGATCTACCATCCTGGTCTCGATTAGTCAAACAAAATCGGGTGAGCCCAATTTTGATCGTACACACCCTTATTACTCCATGGTGCAAAAGTTTATTACTCCATCCGGTCAATAATAAGTGACTTTTTATCCTTTGGTAAACCCCTTAAGAAAATACGAACTGCTAGAGAGAAAAATATTTATTCACAAAATTATCCTTAATTAATTGTTGTCTTGACACATTGAAATAAGTAAATAATGGCAAATTTTGGAAAAATAAAATTAATTACTTCTTAATTATATAAAAAGACACTTATTTTAGATCAAAATATAAAGATCACTAATTATGGACGAAGAGAGCAGTATAAATCCAAAAACTAGTTGTTCGTTTCCGTATTTTTCTTCGCAAATAGTAGTAAAGGTGTAATCAAAACAAACAAGAAATTCAATGTTGGTAAAAATACCATTATATATTACAAAAATAAGAACCTTTATATGTTAGCTATATTTGTGAGCCTATATATTACCCAAAGTGGAAACAGAAAGAAACTAGTAGAAAAACATCCTTTTCACATACAGGAAGTTCTTTTTCTTGAATTGAGAGATATTGGGATAACCTAACTCATGCCCTTTTGCTTGCCTAACTATTTCATTAAAATTATAAATATATCCTTTTTGTTATGAAATATTATAATTATATCAGTGGATGTGTATAACTTCTAAAGAAGTTATCCACACTAGTCTTCTTCATTAACCTCTCACTACTTCTTACTATTATGGTTGTAACTCCCACACCTTCATAATTGTAACGATCCGGCCGGTCGTTACGTAGAACATGCATTATTATTACTGTTTTTGCCTTGTCATAGGTTGGTTATACTATTTATGATGTGTTAGAGTCGGTTGGCTTGGGTGCAGAATGGTTGCAGTGAGAATTGAGACACTTAGTCTCTAAAAGTAGCCTTATAGTGGAAAAGTCAACTGGGAGTTGACTTATTGGTAAACGACCTCGGAATGCGGATTTTATAGCTCGGATAGCTTCGTTAGGTGATTTGGGACTTAGGAGTGTGTTCGGAATATTTTTGTGATGTCCGGTGTAGAATTAGGCTTGAATTGGCGAAAGTTAGTTTTTGGTGATTTCCGGTCGGCAATGAAAAATAGGCTATCGGGGTCGGAATAGAATTCCGATAATTGAAACAGGTTCGTAATGTCCTTTTGGATATGTGTGCAAAATTTCAAATCAATCGGAGGTGGTTTGGATGGTTTCGGCATCGTTGGTGGAATTTAGGAATTTCAAAGTTCTTAGGCTTGAATTTTGATGTGCTTTCGGTGTTTTGATTTTATTTTGGGTGTTCCGAGGGTGCAAATAAGTTTGAATGATTATTTAGGATGTGTTGTTATGTTTGGTTTGGGCCCCGAGGGGATCGGGATTGATTTCGGGTGGTTAACGAAAAGTTTTGGTGTTGAAAATTTGCAGCAATAACTGCTGGTGTGATTTTTCTGGTGTAACCGCACCTACGAATGGGGAACCGCTGGTGCGGACCCGCAGAAGCGGAAAAGGACTCCGCATATGCGGATTTTGGTCGGCTCAGTAGAAGGTCGCAGATGCAGATAAGGGACGCACCTGCGGAGTCGCAGGTGCGGGTTTAGGCCGTTTAATGAAAATTCGCAGGTGCGGTGAATTTGACCGCATGTACGGACCGCTGGTGCGAGGGCAAGGGCCGCATGTGCGAAAATCCTGGACAGAATGTATAAAAAGGGGACTTAGCGATTTTTAGTCTTTTTTCACCATTTTTGTTGCGGGTTCCGAGCTTTTTGAGGGGTTTTTAAGAAGAAAACGTTTGTTCTTCATTGAGGTAAGATTTTTGGGCTTATTAACTCGATTATATGTGATTAAGGACCTTATTATCAGTGTTTAATTGGGAAAAATCAGCGGAAAAAAGGGTAAACTAGGGCGTGAGTTTAAGAGGACTTCTAGGGGTGATTTGAGGGGTCATTTGGACTCCGATTTCAGAGTTCTTTATATGTACGGACTCGTGAGATAATGAGGATCATTTTGGTATAAAGTTTGTCGAGTTCCGAGACGTGAGACTAGGGGTCGGGTTTGACCAATTTCGGGATTTTTGAGTATTTTTGATAAATTTCGATCGGGTTTCATTCCTTGGCATATTGTAATGGTATAAATCTGATTTTTGGTAGACTCGGAGGCCGAATTTAGAGGCAAGGGCACTGCGGAGTAGTGTTTTAGCCGGTTTTGAGGTAAGTAACGTTTCCAAACTTGGAACTGAGGGTTTGAAACCCCAATTTATCTGGTATTTGATGTTAATTAAGGTGACACACATGCCAAGTGATGGGCATGCGGGCGTACACCGAATATTTGTGGCCTGGCTCATCCCATGGAACTGCCTAATGGTTATTTCAGGTTGATACTTGTACTGTGAAGGTTGTATTTACCTTGAATATATTAGAAATCATGTTAAGCATAAATGCTAAGGCTTCACGCCAATATGTTCAGACCGGAGTGGTAAGTTATTGCTGTCTCTATCTGTGAATATTTGTTTTCATGCACTCAGTCTTGTTATAACATATGTTTCATGCCTCATTCTCAGTAATTGTTAGTTTATTTATATGTCATCATTGTTTTGGGCTGATTCTTATATCTGTGAGCCTTGTGAGTGAGACTGGAAGGTATTGACTGAGTGAGGCCGAGAGCCTGGTATTAAGACAGTTATGATATTGGACTGCACACCGCAGCGATCCTCGAATCATGCCTTTGTTGGCTTGATATAGCGCTTGGGCTTATAGGAGCCCTTCCGGAGTCTTTATACCCCCAGTGAGCGCACACACATTGAGGGATGGATCTTCCCCGGGCATGGATCTTGCCCGAAGTTATTGATATATTGAGGGATGGATCGTCCCTGGACATGGATCTTGTCCGAGTGATATGTTCTGGAGATGGATCTTCTCTGTGGGGCTGGACTGGCCTTTTTCCTCAGTACTAGGTGACTACGTCACTTGTGTTTATGTATAATCCGGTATGGACTTTCCCTGGGCCTGAAGGCCAATTCTAGTACTGAGTGGACTTCCTTGTGAGAGTTTGGGATACTGTGTACATGTCATTTCTGATTGCTTATGATCATATGCTACTATGTAGATTGTTCAGACATAATTGGTGTATCTTTATTTATTTCCCGTTATATTACTGTCATGACCAAGTTTATATATTGTTGTTCATGAATATCAGAGGTTTAGTCCGTCACTACCTCTCAACCCATAGTTTGGGTTCGTTACTTCTGAGTTGGTGTACTCACGTTACCCCCTGCACCTTGTGTGCATATCCAGGTACATTGGGACCTGGCTCTGGTCATTGAGTAGCTGATAGTTTCCATCAGAGTAGTCGAGGTAGCAGCTGGCGACCGTGATCTCGTCATCTCTTTCCTATTCTACCTGTCGTTATTTACTTTTCAGACTATGTTGTCCATTCCTCTTTTATTTACATTATGTATTAGCATCTCATGACTATGTGACACCGGATCCGGGATTTATAGGATTTAAATTTTGGTTTCATAGATTGTTTCAACTTCAGATTTATTATGGTTATTATCTTCAGACTTGTTAAAATGATATTTTCTCTGGTAATCGAATCTAGATTAGTTATAAATAGGTGGCTGGCCTGGTTTCACGACATGCGCCATCACGACTCCGAAAATGGGTCGTGACAATAACCTCCTCCGTGATCTTCCCCCATGATCTCAATAGGTAATGCCATGTTCATGGCATCCCTTTGTATTACCTATATCATCCTATAAATAGAGGGTTTGGGCATCAAATTGTACACACTTGAATATATGGAAGAAATAAGAATCTCTCATCTCTTACTCTCTATATGTCTCTTAGCTTGTTTTTCCTTATTTTATATTGTTACTTTGAGCTTTGTTTCTTAACATTTTTTTTGTTTTCCATGGGAATATATTAATCGCCATTCTTCTGATTATAGGTGCTACTAAGGGTGTGTATAATTTGGTAAATCTAAATTGCCGCACAGAAATCGAAAATTTTGGTATTCGGTATGGTATTTGGTTTAAGTTCTAAAAAATATTGGTATTAGGTATGGTATTTAGTATTTTAAAATGAAATACCGAAATCCACCGTACTGAAATATATATTATATTACACAATACACATATTATTAATTATAACATAAATATAAAA
Source organism: Nicotiana undulata (assembly GCA_005239495.1). Taxonomy (NCBI): domain Eukaryota; kingdom Viridiplantae; phylum Streptophyta; class Magnoliopsida; order Solanales; family Solanaceae; genus Nicotiana; species Nicotiana undulata. The sequence continues at coordinate 26,227 of ML288135.1, forward strand.
AACTAAATTTTACTTGCCTTTATTATCTAAGTTCATCAATTAACTCTAAGCAAGTAACAAGACATTTCTAATGATCAAATTTATATATTCTTTATGTACAATTTTCTCTCTCTAGGTTGATATTTGCTAGTTTTAGACAAACCTTTTGTCAACAAATATTTTTAATTTTGTACTTTTGAGTACTTTAATGTAGTATATTACAATCTATGACTCTATACACTAGTTAGTATTCAAACCGAATAAACCGAAGTTATCAAACCAAATAAACTGAAACTGAAAGGAGAAAAACCGAACCATACCGAATTTAATTAGGTACGATATTAATATTGTATTTTAAGAAATTGAATACCACAAATACCAAATCAAAATATTTAAATATCGTGTCGTACAGACTGACGAACACCTATAAGTGATACAGGCTTCAAATAAATAGAGAAATAGAGCACGACTAGTAGAAAACTATTGCCCACTTAAAAATACATTTATTGAGCTTAGCTTTCCTAACTATCTAATAAACAAATTTATTCAAGATAGCTAGCTAGTAAATGGGGCTAGTATATACAACATTGCTTGATAAATGGGACTAAAGTAATTGATTCTATTCGATTGTTGCCTTTTTAAATAGAATCTTGATCCCGAAGGAATATAGAGATAAATGAAATTCTTTCACTTTTAACTAGAAGTGTAGTGTTTGAGTTCCAAAAAAGAAAAGAAGAATTAATTGGGACATAATATCCGAGTCATACGTGATACGAATTCGAATTAGTCAGACCGACAAACTCGAATACCAAATGGTTAAATAAAAAAGAATTAGGCACATCTACAACCATTGGAGGATAGGCTGCTTTGAGCAGTTAGTTCACAATTTCCTTAGAACTTACAAGTACAGGAAATAAATACTACTCCTTAGTATTTGAGTACAAAAGTTGATGCAGAAATGAAATTCCCCTATATACGCAAAGGTTTATTTTGAAGAAAGGCTTCCTTTTATTCAAAAGTTAAACTTACAAAATGCAGATTGGTAAAAACTTTATAACTATGAGCGTTTCAATCATGCTTAAACAAATAACATAGAGAGGATGAGGAAATTGTTGCACTAATCATTTTTAGTCCTATCTATTTCTATGTAATACTTCTAATTCCAAACTTAATACTCATACCTAGTTACAACTTATTTGGATTGTTGTTATGTTTACCCTTAAAAATATATAACAATTGAATCTATTTGTGGTTTTAACTTTTAAGGATACGTGGATTAATTCAATACAAGTGCTTGATGTTAGATTAAGTAAATGAAAGACGTAATAAAGGAAGAAACCAACTATAAGGGTGATTACGAACTAGGTTGGTGGCTTGATGAGGAACCGGCCTTCGATTCCAATCTTGCACTTATGAAGAACTTAAGAACAAAAATAAGAACTTCAACAACCAAAAGGATTGAAATAAATTGCCGTGATATGCGTGTTATAATGTGTCCCATGAATAATAAACTTTTCACTTCATATAGTTAGAGGAGTTTTACCCTAACTACAATTCTAAGAAAGGTAAAAATATTTCGTTCCGCTAATCACTGATTTTCTGCCGATACGGGCCGAGATTCACGCCGTGATATTCGATTGGGCACGAATATCGCGACCCTTTGTTAGTCGCGTGCAACTGTTTGGTAATACTCTCTGAAGTCTCAATCCTCGAACCAGACTTGGAGGATATGGCACCGATATCCCCGAGGGCTGGTGTTTTGCTCGAGCCTCGATACAAGGGGTTACTCGCTCTGACTCCGGTTCATTACGATCACGTTCCTGCTCCGTTTGATTCACCAAGAAATCGAGTCATTCAGTGGGCTCGGTTTTACCCGTATACATGTTTACGTATTGTATTTGATCGTATTGTTACTTTAAATACAATATTTGTTTTAATTGTTACTTAAGTTTTTCAGTACCATATAATTAAATCCACCGTTATATAATGGTGAAAAGTGTCACTTTATGTAAAGATCAATTTGGTGTATTATTTGTTTTCTCTCAACTTGCCATTCTTTATTGAAGTATTAAATAATTCTATTTTATTTTTTACCTTTACTTTTTATATAATAATTTATACTACTTTTTCTGTGTAATATTATAAATTTATTCTTCATATTGCTAGTAGATAATATCAACAAACAATACAATCTATCCAAATATTATATTTATAAAATCAATATAATATAATACAATACAATACAAGTAACAAATTACAACCATATAGAAGGAATATCAATTCTTTGAAATAGTGAAAATTCCTCCTCTCAAAGAGAATCTAATTCAACTAACTTAACACCTCAACTTTACCATTGTAGCAAGCTGTGTATAATATTTTATTTATTGAAAATGATGTATAACAAAAGTCTACTCATTTAAAGGAAAATAACAAATAAAAACCAACGGAAAGTAAACAGGAAAAGGATAGCTAAGACAACGAAGCGGATGTCTAATTCCACACCAACCCCTTACGATGCACGTGACTTTTCCGCTATACGACTAATATTTCGATACTCCTCACACAATTACTCCATAATATCCACGCGCGTGCTTCCCCGTGTAACTCACGCGCCGCTGTACTTTTACCTCTGCGGACTTCCCAAAGTTTGCTAGTCAATAGCCTCTCTTTGGACTAGTTCATTTTAGGCAATCTTTTCTTTTTTTGTTTAAATATATGTTGATAGAATAATATTTTCTCATATTTAGTAATAATTTAATTTCAAAATTCTTTTTATGTGTTTTCTTATATGTTCTTGGTGTCTTAATTTTGTAGTCATAAAATATTATATTTTTTCGTAAATTATTTTAAGAGATTCCTTTCGTTTTAAATCTTGTGTTTAGTAGAAAAGATTCATGTAAAATGAAATGGTGGGAGCAATACTTTATCTTTCATTTTATATGACACCTTATTGTTTAGTTTTTCCAAAAAAAATGTGCAACATCTTTCTATATTTAAAAGTATAATTTCAATTTATTTAAATGAAATATTTTATTGTTATAAGAATCTCATGATATATTTTTTTAGATCACAATTTTAATGGTAATCTTAATAATAACATATATTAATGACCTTTTTCTTAACCTCTGTATCGAATTAGATACTATTATATAAAATAAAAACATAGAAAATTCTTTTTTATTTATAAATAATGTAACACTACTTGCATATAAATGTGTCATTTGGTGGTCAAATTGTTCTACATTTTTTATTTGGTATAGCTTATTACATGAGTTGTGAGTAGGAGTTTAGTCTCTGTCTAGGTATGTGACCTTGAATTGACGTTCATATTTAGCTCTTATTTTTTTGATCTTCTCAATCAATTAAGAAAGCTTTTGTGATGGTATGTCTCTAGAAATCTTTGATACTTTTAATTTTATGATTGTATTCCTTTTTTAAGCATTGAATTATGAAGTTTCGGATTTAAATTTTAGCGGAGGTAAAAATCTAGGTGATTTGAGTTGGATGCCCTCCAAAGTTGGCAAGCGTGCTATCCACCTCTATTTGGTGTGCGCGTGAGCTTACTTCCCTTTTTCTTTCATAAAAACCTAAAACTCACATTAAACACATCTCCCACTCTGTTCTGCAAACCATAGTACTAAACGTTCACTCACCTATTCAGATAGAAAAAACACAGTATATATATATATATAAACAGCAGCAAAAGATCAAACAGCGAAAAGGCATTAACCCCAAACACAATCAAACATGCCGATCGCCGCCGCCGCCGCCGTCAACTTCCATCCGACGACAACACGCTACAGCGGCACATTTGCCTCACCACCTTCTTCGCCCTTCCGCACCTCCGTTTCCATCTCTAACGCCGTCAACACAACGACAGCTCGTGTTACTTCCCTCTCGCTATCCATGAATTCCCGCCCTAATTTCACCGCCAGCCGCCGTACATTCCTGCTCTTATCCTTCGCTGCTTCTGGCGGCAGCGGTGGAGACGATAATTTCAATGGAGGTAATGGAGGCAGCAGTGGAAACGGCGGAGGTGGCGGCGGTGGTGATAACGAGGAGAGCGGTGATCAGAAAAATAACAAAAAGGAAGCTTTAATGGCATTGACGGAGGCAGGTAGCTCGCTGTTTTTACCTCAAACTCTATATATACAGTGATTTTTTTCAAAAACATATAGTAATTTGGACCGATTTAAAATCCTCAATTCCTCTCTGTCGTGCAATCATAATCTGTATTTACTAATTTAAATTGGATTTAAGTTATATACGCGGACTATTTTTTTTCTTTATACTATCCGTGAATTTTAGCAAGTGATAGCAGTAGTTACCTTTTTATTAGATTACCAATTAATGCTTATAATTGATCTGATTGTATAATTTATTTTTACACTTTAAGTGCATATAACTTAAACTCATTTTAATTTTGGATCCGTATCTGCTTCTGTAGGTAGGTCATTGGAGAGTTTGCCGAAGGATATGAAGGCGGCGATAGAGGATGGGAGAATACCTGGATCCATAGTATTAAGGTTCTTTGAGCTAGAGAAATCTCCATTATTTGCATGGTTGCTTCAGTTTGGAGGGTTTAGAGAGCGGCTTTTGGCAGATGATCTTTTCTTAGCTAAGATTGCTATGGAATGTGGCGTTGGTATATTCACCAAGGTTGGGAATTTGCATTAGCACGTCAATTTCTTAAAATTTACTATTTTCCACCTTGAAGTTCAATGCTTCTTTTTACTTATTTGGCCTTGAATTTTAAAATATTTGCTATATGACCGGACTTTCTGACACATTTTAGGCGATTTTCTCGTGGGGAAGGCATGCGTTTCTAGGTGGTTGGGTACTTCTTAATTAACGGGACCTAACACCTATATTACTTTCTTTAGTTTGTGAAATATTTGACGAAGACCAAAAGTGAGCGCAAACTTAAAGGACCAAAACTACTTAGGAGTATGTTTAAGGGACCATTTTGAACCTACCCCTAAATATAAGAGACTTTTCTTTCATTTTTTCTGTACTATGTGGTCATGCTGAAATGGTAAAAATTTGTAATTTTACTATAGTTTTTAAATGTTGGGTGAATTTATCTAGGTCTTGTAACTTTGGAAGTTGGTCAAAATTGAGTTTAACTATGGATGGATAAGGTAGTATTTGATTGTCCCTTTTGACACATTTGTAGTGATTTCCTAGATGGGAGACATACTATAGGATGGAGATTTTTAAGTTTTAACTGCCGTGACGAATATAATATGGACGAACTAGAGGTTTTTATGCAAACATTAAGATTGCTGCAAGAGGATAGAGTTGTTGGGAGTAAAGATTGAAATTTTGGGAGGATATTTGTTAATTTGGCTATTGTCTGTCTGCTGAAGTTTTGGAGTCGATCAAGAAACCATCATTGGGAGAGATTATCAGCAGTTGAGCTTACTAGTAGGTTGTGAACTCATCGGTTCAGACAATATGAGCATTGACTCATAATTGTGAGAATACACGGAAAAATATTTTTATTCACCTAATACAATGATACAATGAGCCCTATATATAGATAATACATGTCCTACTCCTAATACATATAGGATTAGGGTTTAAGGCTATTTACTCCTATTTGACTACTAAACTAACACTCCCCCTCAAGCTGGTGCATATAAATCAAATGTACCAAGCTTGTTACATATATAACTAATACGAGGGCGAGTGAGGGACTTGGTGAAAATATCAGCAAGCTGATCATTCGACTTCACAAATCTTGTAGCAATATCTCTTGAGAGTATCTTTTCTCTGATGAAGTGACAATCAATCTCAATGTGTTTAGTCCTCTCATGGAACACCGGATTTGATGCAATATGAAGGGCAGCTTGATTATCGCACACAAGTTCCATCTGGCTGATGTCACCAAATTTTAACTCCTTGAGCAATTGTTTGATCCAAATTAGCTCACATGTTGCCATAGCCATTGCTCGATATTCTGCTTCTGCACTAGACCGAGCAACTACATTTTGTTTCTTGCTCTTCCAAGACACCAAATTGCCTCCAACTAAAACACAATATCCAGACGTAGAACGTCTGCCAGAAGGTGATCCTGCCCAGTCAGCATCTGAGTAACCAACGATCTGCTCAAGACCTCGATCCTCAAACAATAACCCTTTTCCTGGAGCCAATTTTATATACCGAAGAATGCGGA
>ML288147.1:551-52655 GCA_005239495.1 Nicotiana undulata
GATATAGTAAAGTACCTGAGTCTGAGAAAAGATGGGGGTAACGACTCCTCATGTCGGACTCGGACTCCCAAGTAGCTGCCTCGGCAGGCTGACCCCTCCACTGAACACGGACCGAAGGATAACTCTTCGACCTCAAATTTTCACATGGAAGCTTCCCGGCTACTTGCCCAGGCTGCGCACGCATATCGATGTGAGATTAACAGAGGCTTTCGTGGCCTCGGAACACAGATTTAGCTGTAATTACTTAGGATTACCTTTTGGGTCATCACATACATAGTTCTATAACCCCACAAAGCATCGTCAAGTTTCCTTGACCAATACGTCTGATTTGCATTGACAGTTTTTGATAATATGCTCTTTATCTCCTTGTTGGAGACCGCAACTTGTCCACTAGCCTGGGGGTGATAAGGGGCTGACACCTTATGATTGACACCATACTTGGAAAGTAGAGTGTCGAAGGCTTTATTGCAGAAATGAGAACCTTCATCACTAATGATTGCCCGAGGAGTGCCAAACCTTGTGAAGATATTTTTCTTTAAGAACGCCACCACACTCCGTGCCTCGTTGCTGGGCAATGCAACGGCTTCAACCCACTTGGAAACATAATCAGCAACAACCAGAATTTAAGTGTTACCACACGAACTCATAAAAGGTCTCATGAAGTCAATGCCCCACATGTCAAAAATGTCAATTTCAAGAATAGTGGTGAGAGGCATTTGATCATTCATGGAAATTCCCCCAACTCTTTGGCTTTCATCACACCTCTTAACAAGCACACTTGCATCTTTATATAGGGTAGGCCAATAAAATCCACAGCTAAGAACCTTTGAAGCAGTTCTCGCCCCACCATGATGAACACCATAGGGCAAGGAATGACAATCATCTAGAAAACTCATTTTCTCCTCTTCCGGGACACATCTACAGATCACATCATCATTGCAAATCTTGAAAAAATAGGGCTCATCCCAATAATAATCCAAGCTGTCCCGTTTGAGTTTCTTCCTTTAAATAGAAGAGAGCTCACTTGGGACAATGTCGGTCATAAGGAAATTAGCAACATTAGTGAGCCAAGGCATAATATTCAAAGACACGGAGAGGAGTTGTTCATCGGGGAACGAATCATTAATTTTGAGGCCATCGTGAGGCCTCCCCTCCTCTTCTAAGCGGGACAAGTGGTCCGCCACTTGATTCTCACTTCCTTTTCTATTAATGATTTCAAGGTTAAACCTTTGAAGCAGAAGAACCCATCTCATCAACCTAGACTTCGAGTCCTTTTTGGTCATCAAGTATCAGAGTGACGCGTGATCGGTGTGAACAATCACTTTGGCACCCATGAGATATGGCCTGAACTTTTCCATGGTGAAGACAATGGGGGCGTCATTCATCATTTTCTATCATAATAGACCGGATGAAATATCTTGTTGACCCTTTGCCCCAAAACTGCTCCTACCGCCACGTCACTGGCATCGCACATGAGCTCAAATGGTAAGCTCCAATTGGGTGCGGTAATTATGGGAGTGGTTTTCAATTTATACTTGTGAAGCTCAAAAGCATTCATGCAATCTTCGTTGAACATAAACTTTGCATCCTTTTCTAGCAACTTGCACAAGGGGTTCACCACTTTTGAGAAATCCTTGATGAACCTTCGGTATAACCCTGCGTTCCCAAGAAAGCTCCTAAATCCCTTGACGGAAGTAGGAGGAGGGAGCTTTGAATCAATTCAATATTCGCCTTGTCCAATACCGTTCTTTGAGATCTTATGGCCGACGGCAATGTCCTCCTCGACCATAAAGTGACATTTTTCCCAATTGAGCATTAGGTTGGTCTCTTCACATTGGGCCAACACTTTGTCAAGATTGTCCAATCACTCTTCAAATGAGTCTCCCACAACACTGAAATCATCCATGAACACTTCGAGGAAGTCCTCCACCATATCCGTAAATATTGCCAGCATACACCGCTTAAAGGTAGCCGGTGCATTACACAAACTAAATGACATCCTTGAGAATGCAAATGTGTCGTATGGACATGTGAAGGTGATTTTATCTTGGTCTTCCGGTGCAATGAGAATATGGTTGTACCCTGAGTACCCATCCAAAAAGCAATAGTAGGCACGCCCCGCAAGTCTATCCAACATTTGGTCAAGAAAGGGAAATGCAAAGCGGTCATTGCGGGTCACTTTGTTCAGCTTTCTGTAGTCCATGCATACCCTCCATCCAGTAACAGTACGAGTGGGGATCAAATCATTTTTCTCATTTGTGACCATGGTCATACCCTTTTTTCGGCACACATTGTACCGGCGAAGTCCATGCACTATCCAAAATAGGATACACAACCCCTGCATCAAGCCACTTGATAATTTCCTTCTTGACGACCTCTTGCATAGCTTCGTTCAACCTCCTTTGATGTTCCACGAAGGGTTTGGCATCATCCTCTAATATAATTTTGTGCATGCAAAAAGCGGGGCTTGTACCCCGAATGCCAAACATAGATCTCAGTTTTGACCTGAGATGTATATAGGGTATTGAAGGGTTCCTCGGAATTTGTATATGATTAAGATATGAGTTTGGCATGGGATAATGTTAGGACTTGCAATAATTTTGCGTCATTTATAATTCTACATTTCAGTATTAGAGCGGTCAGAGAAGAAACATCAAATTCACATAAGGTCTCTTCATCGTGGGCATATCGGTTTTGACATTATGGGGTGCTTCAGAGGAAATACAGTGGTTTATGAGCTTCTGGGCTACATGGTTCGTGCTAGGATCTTCTGCATTGAGCTTTAGTTTTGGGATCGTTCTGTACTGACAAGGAGAAGTGTTACCCTGAAGAAAAGTCGAGGACGACCCAAAGAAATGGGTCAACTCGGTGGTGTTGGGTCAGCATAGCAATGGAGGTAATTGGTCCTTTTTGGATGTTAATTCGCTACCAGTGTTTGTGGCGGTACACTTGGGGTTGACGGATTGCATGACTCGGTTGAGTTGGGGAAATTCAGTGCTAGATGGAATGGGTGATTTGTTAAGTTACGATAATCTTTGAGGGATATCATATGACAAGAGTGTGTATTTTAGGATGCACCTTGTTTCACTTGTGGATGCTTGACTAGTGGTACAGTGATTGCCGGGTTTTGGGGCTTCTGAGGTTCAGGTTTTGCTATGCGGTATGGAAGATCTATGTGGGTGTTTCCTTGATGATGGAGTGTGAGTGATGTATCAGCCTTTTCAGTAGCGTAGTTGAGATTGGGTATGGAAATTCTGGTATTCATGAGGGTTTTGGGGCAGGATGTCCTCGTATGCGGACTATTCCTTGATTGTGGATTGTGAAGAAATGTTGAGAATAGGATAACTGATGGAATATGTTATGGATAGGTTGCTATAGATTTTTGGAAGCTTACTTATCTGTTTTGGAATGATCGAAATTGGTTTGAGGGCTACTTGAAAGCCTAATGAGAATGTGTATTTTATATCATATCAGGTTTGGTTACTGTTACACAATTGTTATCTCGGTATGTTACCGAGTAGAATGGATATTATTTATGCCCCAATCTATGTTATGTGCTCCTTTCTTATGCTATGATGGGCTGCGAGGTTGTATGATTATTCTCACGCATGTTTTAATTCTGTTCAGGCCTCATGGAGATGTAGGCGAGATAGCCCTCGTGATGTTTATTTTCTTATTGCACGTTAATTGCGCTTGCTTTTCTCAGTATTGTGTTATTACTAGTCATCATTCCACAATTATGTTTGTGCACTCTATCGTGCTTGATGTTGGCATACATGTGATCAGTGGGCCCGAGCACTTTCGCTCGATGGGTATCCCTATGTGGATTGACTTATTTGGGATTGCATTGCGCGCCGCAATGGATGTTATGTGGGATACTGATAAGTAGGGATTTTGACCACTTATTTTCTCTCTTTTACTTGTGTTTTATCTCAAAAATGCTTGACGGTATTCCCGAAAACTAATGAAATGTGTTTGTTTACAGGAGTGTTGCAATATGAGCCAAAGGAATCAAAATCAACTCATAAAGGAGTCAAAAGTGAACAAAAACCAAATCAGGGCAAAAAAGCCAACTGTGCGGACCGCATAATTCTAGTGTGGCCGCAGAAGAGAGGTTTAGAGACTGAAGTTTGAGCAAGTAAATGTGATGACCGCACAAATATTGTGCAGTCTCAGAAGTATGCGTGCGGTCGCACTCAATATTATGCGGACCGCAGAAGATGAGATTCAGAAAATTGTTATTTGGGTAAGCTGAATGATTGCGGACCACACCAAAATTGTGCAACCGCAAGATGTCAAGTGCGGTCGCACTCACAATTGTGCGGTCCGAAGAAGTGAAGAATTAGAGAGCTAGGTTCAAGTCGAAAGTCAAGGAGTGCGGACCGCATCAGTTTTATGCGCCCGCTTAATCAAGAGCGCGGCCGCACTCAGAATTGTGCGGTCCGCAGAAGTCTAGAAAAATCCAGAGCTCAATTTCAAAGAATGCATACCGCACTATAATTGTGCGGCCGTAGAAGCAAGTGTGCAACCGCCCTCTTAATTATGCGGCCGCATAACCTCCGCAGGGGCATTTTTGTCAGATATTTTCATCTTAGTATAAATAGGACTTTTTTCATTTTTAGGTTAAGTTACGTTAGAGGAGAGCACCAGTTCCGTTTTCTTTTACTGCTTTTAGTAATTTCGCACTAGATCTGTCTCCATACACTAGAATTTCATCCCATAATCAAATATTATGGATTCTATCTTTATTTCTTCTTTAATTTCTATATTTTTCATGAGTAGTTAAATCTTTATCTAGGGTTGTGATCCAACCCTAGTGTGGGTATTTGATGGGTGTTTAATTTTGGTCTTGTTTGTGATTGGGTTAGTAATATTTTGTCTAGTTCTTGTTAGAACTCAAGAATTAATGGTTGCAATCATTGATTCATGCCTAAAAGACTTAGTCTCTACTTGAGAAAGATGGATTAAGTCTAGGAAAACTTGGCTAACAAGGAATTGGGGTGAACTCAAGAAATTGATAACCCCAATTAAAGGGTTAAACCTAGAGATACTAATACCCGACTTGAGCTAATATCACTTGTATTGTGCAAATACCCATTTGGACTTGAGAAAGTCAAATTGGGCAAAATCACTAAACTACCAAGAGGTATAGAGTAACTACCCGGGTGTGATTGCTATATTACAACCCCAACTAATCATACTTGCCCTGGAATTCACAACCCATTAGATAACCACATAGGTACAAGTCCGACCCTAGTCCCTTTTAATCATTTGAAAAACTCAAAAGTAAAAATATTGTCATTAGTTTCATACTTGCAAACATTAGAGTAAAATAAAAGTAAAACACTAATCAAGTTTGTGGAAGTGTAATTTGAGCCAAAGATGTAATTTACTTAGATATACACCTAATTCCATATTCTAACTCCTTGTGGATTCGTTCCCTACCTTTGTTGGGTTTATTATTGCATCGACCGCCTCGCTACTTAATTGTGGTGTGGATTTGGACGAGATTAGATACCCTTCCTTGTGTTTATTTCGAGTTTTATTTACCCGTTGTGGGATGAGTTGATGAAATTGTACTTTTGTTGTTATATTTGTTGTACTTGTTAGATAGTCTATGTACATTGCTTTGTTTCTGTCTTAGATAATTTCTTTCTGAGTTATTGCTTGTTTGGTGTATGGACCGCGTTGTGTGGGGATCTGTGTGTTATATGTGAGGCTTCTTGTATGGCTGAGATTTGGTTTCTAGACCTGAGATTCGCACTATCGTATCTAGATGAGGAGTGATTGGAAGAATGATGCTATATTTCCGCTCAAAATTAGGCAATAGCCCTTAGCGGAAGAGAGAGCTTCTCCGCTTGTTGGTTCCATCGGTGATTATGAGTTTCTACATGTTTCCTTTATCATAGGAAGTATTGCGGAGGTCCAGAACGAGGTTTTATTCGATATGACTTGTATTTATGGTACCAAGATTGTTATTGGACAACTGCGGTAGTCGGAAGTTATTGCTACGGGTATCTGAGTTGTGTGGAATATCATGTGATTATACCTTGGGTTGGGGTTGTGGCTTGATTCAGCTTGTTCAAGCTTATACAGTATATTGATCCGAGATTCGGGTCTTAAGATAAGTTGCAGATGTTGAGGCTTGGGTCCTGTCCTAAGGTTATCGACTAAGGACAGAGTGAGATCATCAGTTAAGTTGCGTTGTCAGGCGTACATGGATTGGGGTGACATAGAATCACCTTCGAGTGTATGTATGGTAGGCCATGCAGTGATTTGATAGCTTTGGGACGACCCCTGACGTGTTCGAGGATGAACATATGTTTAAGTGGGGGAGGATGTAACGACCCGGCCTGTCGTTTTGAGTAATTGCATCCAGTTCAGCAGTTTGAGGTCACGAGTAGCTTCACATAGTGTATTATGACTTGCGTTCATGGTCGACTTGGGTTTTTGAGTGATTCGGAATTGATTTTGAAGGGAACTCCCACTTGAGAAGCTTGAAGTTGAAAGAGTTGACCAAGTTTAACTTTTGAGTATTTAACCTCGGATCGAAGTTTTGTTGGTTCGGGTAGGTTCGGATGGTGATTATGGACTTGGGAATATGCCGGAATTTTGGAAAAAGTTGGCAATTTAAGGGTTTGTAATTTTCCTAAGTTTGACCATGGTTTGACTGTATGTCTATCGGGTTTAGATTTTAGTTTCGGGACTTGGAATAGGTCTGTTTCATCATTTGGAACTTGCCTGCAAAATTTGGCATCATTTGGAGTAGGTTTGATGTGATTCGGACACTTGGTCGCAATTCTAGAAGTTCATGAAGTTCATTGTGATATGAATGCGTTTACGCGTCCGATCGTGGTTCTAGACTTTATTTTGGTATTTTGATCACACGAGCAAGTATGTATAATGTTTTGAGACTCGTGTGGATATTTGGTTTAGAGTCTTGAGGGATTGGATGAGTTACGAACAGGTTTCAGAGTGTTTGGAAGAAGGTTCAGATTTGCTGGTGTTTGTGATCTTGCATTTGCAATGTTGGGTTGCTGGGGAGGGACCACACTTTTGTGAAGAATTGATCAGTTTTTGCAAAGCCTGTAGAGTTCGCATTTACGAACTTTGGATCGCATTTGCAATGAAGGCCTGACCTTGGGAAGATTCGCATTTGTGACTAACTGGTCGCTTTTGCTAAAAGACCAGTATTCACATTTGTAACATTTTTGTCGCTATTGCGAGGGTCTGCAATTGCGACCTCCATGTCACAAATGCGACATCTGCAGCTTGTTTATAGGTGAGTAAGAGACTTTGCTTCATTTTATCATATTTTGAACCCTAGACTCGGTGGGAGGCAATTTTGTAGAGAGGTTTTCATACCAAACTATTGGGTAAGTGATTTTAATCAATTTTCAATTATATTTCATGATTATATATTAGATATAAAATCAAATTCATGGAAGTCTAAGAGGAAATTTGGGGATTTTTTTCAAAGTTTTGAAAAATGAAAAATTGAGATTTGAGAGCCGCATTGGACTCAGATTTGAAAAAAATACATACATGGACTTGTGGGATTATGGGTACTCAAGACCTACCCTTGGACCCGGGTTTTGACCGGGCGGACCCAGGGTTGACTTTTGTTGACATTTGGAAACTTCAATAAAAATCATAGCTTTATTAACTGAAATTGTTTTTCTTACATTGTTTTATGTTATTAAGTCGATTTTGGTTAGATTTGAGCCGAGCAGAGGTCAATTTGTAAAGAAAAAGCTAATTTGATTATTGATTTGGCCAAATAGAGGTAAGTATCCTGCCTAACTTTGTGTAGGATAAACTACCCCTTAAGTTTTGGATTGATGGTACTACTTGAATTGTGTGGAAGGCCCGTACATGAGGTGACGAGTGTATACACGGGCTTACATGTGGTATTTGACCGGTTTAGACTATTAGGATTCTTTCATGCATTTAATTAAAGTTATCGTTTCATATTATATCTTTTGTTGTTAGGATTACCCTTACGCACTCTATTTGAAGTTGTTGGTACATATTATGAGCCCGTTTGGATGGTCTTGTTTTAAGTGATTTTTAAGCCAAAATAGCTTCTAGGCCATAAGTTAGGAATTCTAGCTTTTGGCTTTTGGCTTGTTTTTATCATTTTAGCTTAAAATCAAGTACTTAAAAGCACTTTTTTACAAAATGTCTTAAAAGCTATTTTTGCTTAAAAGCACTTAAAATAAGCCAATCCAAACGGGTTCTATATCTTTCAACCAGATGCCAGAACCCGTTGCACCCCCACGTGAACAACTGAATGATCTCTCAATACATCAGCATCGTCAGTCTGGACAACATGTTGAGACAAAGTTTGAGCATCAATGGTTTTCTCATAGACCATCCACAGCATCACGAACAGTCGACGCTCAGCTGATACCGAGTGTGCAATATCATACACGAGTTGATGCAAAGGAATATAAAATATATTCAAGCCGAATCAATGCCCCACGATAAGGAATGAAAGAAGTGGAATTTCCTAATTGTTCTGTAGCCTCTCGAAGATAAGTATAGACGTCTCTGTATCGATCCACAAGACTCTACTAAATATACTTATGACTCGTAGCACCCATGAACCTAGAGTTCTGATAACAACTTCTCACGACCCCTAATTCCCACCTTAGGATTTCGTGATGGCACCTAGTCTCTAAGACTAGGTAAGCCTAAAACTAGCTGATTAGTAATGGAATTTAACCAACTTAACTGCAATATATCAAATATGTTGAAGGCGTGTACACGAAGTGACGAGTGTTTACATGACTTATATATGGTATTTGAGCGGTTTAGACTATTAGGCTTCTTTCATGCATTAAATTAAAGTTATCGTTTCATATTATATCTTTTGTTGTTAGGCTTTCCCTTACGTTCTCTACTTGAAGTTGTTAGTACATATTCTATCTTTTCATTTATCAAGTTCACCCTTATATGTTTTAATTGTTAATTACAATTACTTGTTGAATACATGTCTTATATGTCGCATGTCTTTAATGTTAATTGATTCTTGAAAATCGTGTCTTGGTTTATGAATTATCATTTCTTGTTATTTGATTATGTAAGTTATCGTGTAACTTCTTCATCTGTTGTGACTTCTTTATGTAGCTTCGTTATTGCGTTGATTTTATGATATGTCATAGTTGGTTGTTGTTTGTTTGCTTATTTCATATTTTTCGGGGAGCGGGTTGCACACTGCAACAATATCGAAATGATATGGAACGGTATGATATGGAGAGATAAGGATGGATGATATGATATAGGTGGGATCGAGTTGCACGCTGCAATAAAGTTATATTGTGATTGGTGTGATAGTTAATTTTATTCCCGGTTGTGATTCTCATGGTACATTTATGTTGGAAAGTTAATAATGTTTCTTAAATCATTTCATTTGTATTTCAATCGTATTTGGTTAACCGCCAGTACTCTAGTAATGTAACAATACTTACTTCTTGTGTGAGTCATACATTCTATGTGATTTATTGTGTTGCTTCAACTTGCCAATTTGTGCCTCCGTTATTTCTTAATAAATTGATTGTCGAGGTGAATTTATGTGCACGGGGTCATTATCTCATATCTTGTTGAGTTATTGGTAATTTAATGATTTTAAATGAAAGAATGTTTAAGGTGTTTCATTGGTTTGTCTTTCAGAATAAACTTGTATCTCATTAGGCGCTTTACTAACTTAAATTATTATCACATTTTTACTTTAATTGGATTCTCATATTCTACTAATCACCTTATTGTTGTGTAATTTACTTTAAAATTGTTATCATGTTGCATAATTTACTTTAAAATTGTTATCACGTTTTATTTTAACAAATTCTATATCTAACCAGTTAAATTTAACTAATGTTTTACTTTGTTTAAATACGATATTCTTACTTCATTTCATTGATTTCTAAACTAAGTTCATATAATACTCTATTTACAAACCTCTCCTTTATTTTGCTTTATTTAAATCTTTAAATAAACTTAATATCTTATTTGACGCTTTACTCTATTCGAGAAGATTTAAGGTGGTTTTGGGTGAAATTTCATATTTAAGCTTGAGGTTGAAGGTGAATATTTTAGATTGTTGAGCCAATTTCACTTGTGTTGCATGAACACACATAATGTGTGTCCTAAGTGACGTATCGGTATTAATATGTCTAATATTTTCTTATAATATTACGAATGATGATCCCTATAGGACGTCTAGGAAATGTAATACTTGTATTGGTCGAAATTTGGATCAGATTTAATAATGTCGATGGCCGAGATCGAATCTCGAGTCAGCCAACAGTTGGGGGAGAAGGCCCCAATTCAGACGAGGTTGAGCAGAAGCCCATATTGACGATAGTCTAGTTTTAAATTAGAAAAGGGGAATATTTTGTTGGAATATTCCCTCCCTTGTACTTTCTAGGGTTTCCTAAAACGTGTCCCCTATATATAGAATATGAGGGGATGAAAAAAGGGGCAAATACTCTCGGAGAGAACATTCTGTATTATTGACTATTGAAAGATTATATACTTTTTGTCCCTTCTATTGATCCCCAAGTCAAAAGATACCTTTCCACATTAAAGATCCAAGAACATAGCATTTTTAACTCACATTGCTTGTCATTCACTTTGCTGACAACGAGATAGTTGACATTCGCAACTTGGTATTTAGACGTATTATAATTTGTTATTACATTATTGTCATTGCATGCATTTATTCTACACATTCAATCTTACATTCTTTACCAATAATCAACAACATTCTTGTCCCGTATTCAATATTACGGCGCTTTCACTCCGCTCATTAGTCACTACTTACACTGATCTAACAGTCATTAAGCGTAACTAGGATTAACCTTCTATTTTTACTTATCAAATCTCACATAAGTGTATTATCATATTTTTGGTAAAATAATTTGGCGTCGTCTATGGGGATTTTCTAGTTAAAATCTGTAGTTTCTGTTATAGCTAAAAAGAAAAAAAATAGTACATACACGCACACAATTATCTCTTTCTGTCTGCACAAACTAACAATGGCAGGAAGAGGAGAAAAAAGGTTGAAAGCAATAGCAGACGTTACTGCTAACCTCATGAACACCATTAATGAGGATAACAACGGAGCAGAGCTGAACAACACACCCAGTGTCACGACAGGACAAGGTGGTTCACCCCCTCCCCATGAAAGTGTAGCTATTGTTCGATAAAGAGGCGCTTCCACGTCCACAACTAAGGAATCTCCACTGGCGGTAAAAAGGTTACTAGAACCATGGTTGACGAGTACACTGAATGAGTTCCTCGACAAGCCTATTCAAGGAGTGGCTCAGAATGCCACACCAGCAGAAACGACCACCAACGAGCAACCATCCCCCCGCCCAACAGGTAACACTAACACTACAGTTGATGCAGGTAATGACGCACTTGCATCCATACTAAGGAAGATGGAGGAAATGGAAAATGAAAATAGGCACTACGAGATCAGATGAAGGAGCACAAGGAAAGGGTCGATAAAATACCTGGTGCCCCAAATGGGACGTTGGTCGGTTCGTAGAGCAACCATACAGTGAAGAGGAAGCACCACATCCCATTCCCAGAACCTTCAAGATGCTGATGTATTTGAAAATATACGACGACACAACAGATCCTGAAGATCACATAGTCCACTACGTCACAACAGTAAAAGGCAACAACCTCTCAAAGGAGCAAGTATTCTCTGTGCTACTAACAAAAATTGGCAAAACCCTAACTGGGGGATCCCTAACATGGTAATCACAACTGCCAGCACGATCCATAACAACATTCTAAGAAATGGCCGATAAGTTTGTAACCGCCCACGCCGGAGCCAAAAAGGTTGAATCCATGATGAGCGACATATTCGCCGTTAGGCAGTCGCCTGTCGAGGGACTCAGGGACTTCCTTCCTCGGTTCAATAGGGTCAGGATGAGCCTACCAAATTTATCTGAAGGTATGGCCGTAGCATCTTTCCAAAATGGTTTGAACAGAACTGGGTCGAGGGCGACAAGAAAATTATTGAGCAGGCTCATGAAATACCCTCCCACTACCTAGGAATAAATCCATAATGACTACTGTGCCGAGGTCCGGGCGGATGAGGATGACCTTAACGGCCCAAATCATCGGCTAATGTCATTTCATACAGAGCCAAGACGAGATAACCGCAATGACACCCGAAGAGATGACCCAGGCCCACGACCCAACCGTGACAGACACCAACCATATGTCAGAACAGTAATTCCACCATCTCCCCGCCATATGGAAGGCCGTCAATGACAAACACAAGGACTCAAGGGAACGACAAAGGTATGCCCCCACTTTTATCTACTCACAATTTTTGTGTCTCCCATTCATAAAATTAGTGTACGCATTGGAAAAACTCTTCCCAAAGGTGAAGCGGCCGCAGAAGATGAAGTCCGACCTAAACACCAGAAGGTCTAATGCCCTCTACGAGTTCCACCGGGAACGAGGCCACAAGACAGAGGATTGCATCGTTTTCGACAAGAAGTGGTGAACATGCTCAACCAAGGGCACCTGAAAGAACTGATGATTGACTGAGGAAGAGCCAATTTCGGCAGAGGACGAGAACAACACCAAGGGCCTCCAAACCCCCCCCCCCCTAATTGCACCATCCAAATGATCATTGGTGGAGGCGACGAGGCCACAATTAATCATGTGAAATTCACCACCACACACAAGCTAAAACGATCAATCATGCACGAACAGTATGACGACCTCAAAGATAGTATCATCTTCGATAAGTCGGATACGCACGGTCTGACTTTCCTCGCCTTGATGCACTTGTTATTACATTATGAACTTTAGACACTGACGTAATAATAATAATGGTAGACGATGGAAGCGGGGCGTGTATTATCCACCCCCGAGTTCTCACCCAAATGAGACTTGAGGATAAGATAGTGTCACGACCCCAAATCCTAACTGGTCGTGATGGCGCCTATCGTAGGACTAGGCTAGCCAACTATCACATAATTGCACATTTTCCCTTTTGAAATTTTTCCAAATCATTAATAACATTTCATAAACGTATATAATTTCTAAATCTTTAAACACGGCAAAATAAGCAGACAATCTATAACCATTCCCCAAAATCTGGAGCCAACAGGAACGAGCATTTAAGAATAATACTAATAATGCGATTGTCATAACACAAGGTCTCAGAACGGAATACTAAGTAATAAGTAAGGAAGGGGAAAATAGAGATGATGTGGACGCTAGACAGCTACCTCGATATCCCAACTCTGGCTCCATATAGACTCAGATGGCTAACATAGGCTATCGCCCATTCCTGATAGCCGCAGCTCTGCCCGTTCCCTATTCCATTAAAGAATGAATGGGAATTGATCTGACAACAGCTGGGCAAAAGAGTACCTAGATCTGCACACATAGGTGCAGGGAGTAATGATGAGTACGCAAACTCAGTAGTAATAATAAATCAAGTCTTGAGCAGTATGAAAACACACAAGATCAAATCATCAAGTTACAATAAACAGTCTTTCTTTCCAATAGTGTATCATTAAATATGTAAGCTTTATAAACTAATTACAGTAAAACTCCTTTGAATAAGATATGGCTTCCAGTAAATCCAGTAAAATACCCCAAAGTATTAACTTAAAGATGAAATAAATCATAAATAGTCACTCAAGTAAGACAAGTATCATACACCGCCACTCGGGAAAAAAAATACTCAGAATCAGTCACTCAGCACCTCACAGTCACTCAGCATCAGTCCCTCAGCACCTCACAATCACTCATGCCTCCCAATCACTCGTCACTTGGCACTCGGCACTCGCACTCAGTAGGTACATGCGCTCACTGGGGGTGTACAAACTCCGAATGGGCTCTTACATCCTAAGCGCTATAACAAGCCAACCATGACATCAATAACTCTGGCACTCTGCCCCTCACATATCATAACAGTGTAACATGTTGCAGCGTGCAGCCCGATCCATCATATATCCTCACAATATTGGATCTCAGCCTTACTCAGCCAGAAACTCTCAAAATGCCACTCGGGCCATAAATAAACAGGGTTCTCGACCCAACACAGTATTTTATATCATGAAATAATATCAACAAGTCTGAACATTGAAAATAGTTTATCAAAATAACTGAGTGTAATCATAGTTACCACAGTAAGGAATATAAGAAAAACAGCCCCAAAGGGGTCTAAACAGGTCGGCACGAGGCCCCAAACATGGCTTACAGCCCAAATGCATCAAAAGCACAAAATTACTATTTATAATAAGATTTAAAAGCAGTTTCGCAACTCAATAGTTGCCTCGGAAAGAACCAGTTTCCAATTTCCAAATTTGTGTACGCCACACACTCGTCATCCAGTGTGTACGTCACTCCAAAACAGTGAAAAGATGCTAAGTCTGGGGTTTCATACCCCAGGACAAGATATAAAGTCATTACTTACCTCAAACTAGCCCGAAAATCTACTCCGCAATGCTCTTGCCCCTCAAATCAGCCTCCAAATGCTCTGAATCTATCAAAATCAGATTAATCACTTCAAAATATGCTAGGTAAACGAAACCCAATCGAAAACTATCAAATTTAGGCACAATTCTCGAAATTAGCCAAACTCGACCCCCGAGCCCACGTCTTGGAACTCGATAAAATTTACACCATAATGATCCTCGTCCTCGCACGAGTCTATGCATATCAAGAACACTGAAATCAGAGTCCAATGACTCCTCAAATCCCCATTTTAAGGTCTTATAATCTCAAGCCCTAATTACCTATTTTTGCATTGATTTTCCCCAAATTTTCACCACTAATTAGACCTTTAATCACATATAAACGAGTTTAGAGTCCAAAAATCTTACCTCAATGAAGAACTATTGATTTCCCTCTTTGAAAACCCTCCAAGAGCTTCAAACCCGTGTGTGAATGGAGAAAAAAAGACCAAAATTCGCTAAGTCCAACTTATATACCTTCTGCCTAGGCATTTCATACTTGCGGGTCGCACCTGCGCTCAGTAGACCACACCTACTGTTTTTCACTAAATGTCCCAAACTCGCACCTGCGGACCAGTTACGCTCTTGCGGTTCCGCAGGTGCGCCCAAATAACCGCACCTGCATTTC
Organism: Nicotiana undulata; assembly: GCA_005239495.1. Lineage (NCBI taxonomy): Eukaryota > Viridiplantae > Streptophyta > Magnoliopsida > Solanales > Solanaceae > Nicotiana > Nicotiana undulata. The sequence goes on from ML288147.1 coordinate 15,678, forward strand.
TTGCCCAGGCAAGCACAAACCGCACCTGCGATCCTCATTGCCGCTCCTGCGGCTCGCACTTGTGGTCCAATATCCGCAGGTGCGGAAATGACAGCAACAACAACTTCAGCAGCAAGAATAAGCTTCCAAACTTTCCGTTGATCACTCAAAACCATCCCGAGGCCCTCGGGATCCCAACCAAACATAACAACACATCACATAACCTCATTCAAACCTAGTTGATCCTTCTAAACACAAAAAATAATGCAAAAACACCAAAATCATATCGAATTCAAGCCTATGAGATTTGAAATTTCTAAATTCCACCAACGATGCCGAAACCATCCTAAACACCTCTGATTGGCCTGAAAATTTGCACACACCTCTAAAATGACATTACGGGAATGCTCCAACTTTCGGAATTCCATTCCAACCCCGATAGCCTATTTTCCATTGCCGACCGGAAATCGCCAAAAACTAAATTTCGCCAATTCAAGCCTAATTCTACTCCGGATCCATATAATCCACATTCCGATGTTGTTTATCAATAAGTCAACTCCTAGTTGACTTTTTCAACTATAAGGCTACTTTAAGAGACTAAGTGTCCCAATTCTCACTACAACCACTCTGAATCCGAGCAAACCGACTCCAACACATCATAAATAGTATAACCAATGTATGACAAGGCACAAACAGGAATAATAGTGTAAATTCTACGGAATGACTGGCCGGGTCGTTACATTCTACCCCTCTTAAAAAAACATTTGTCCTCGAACGAGTCTAGAAACATATCTGGAGTCTCAAACAAGTGAGGACATCTGCTCCGCATCTCCTGCTCGGTCTCCCAAGTAGCCTCCTCCACTGGATGTCCTCTCCACTGCATCTTCACTGAAACTATGTCCTTAGACCTCAACTTTCTGACCTGACGACCCAAAATAGCCATTGGTTCTACCTCATATGACATATCACCCTCGAGTTGAACAATGCTGAAGTCTAAAACATGAGATGGGTCACCAATATACTTCCGGAGCATCGAAACATGAAATACCGGATGAACACCCGATAGGCTAGGTGGCAAGGTACGTCTATAAGAAATATCCCCAATCTTCTGAAGCACCTCAAAAGGACCAATGAAATGGGGACTCGACTTTCCCTTCTTCCTGAACCTCATAACACCCTTCATGGGTGACACCTTCAGTAGTACCTTCTCTCCCTCCATCAAAGACACATCCCGGACCTCCGGTCCGCATAAATCTTCTGCCTAGCCTGTGTCGTGTGAAGTCGCTCCTGAATCAACTTCACCTTATCCAACGCATCCTGAACCAAGTATGTGTCCAGTAGCCTAGCCTCGTCGGGCTCGAACAAACCAATCAAAGATCTACACCTCCTACCATATCGAGCCTCATACAGAGCTATTTGAATACTGGACTAGTAACTATTATTATAAGCAAACTCCGCGAGTGGCAGAAACGGGTCCCATGAACCCCCAAAATCAATCACACAGGCATGTAGCATGTCCTCCAAAATCTGATAGTGTGTTGCGACTGCCCGTTGGTGTGTGGATGAGTTGTGCTCAACTCAACCTGAGTACCCAAACCTCTCTGCATGGCTCTCCAAAACTGAGATGTGAACTGAGTACCTTTGTCGGAAATGATAGAAACTAGAACCCCATGCAATCGGACAATCTCCCTGATGTAGATCTCAACTAACCGCTCCGAAGTATAGGTAGTACTAAGAGGAATGAAGTGCGCGGACTTGGTCAGCCAATCCAGAATGACCCAAATAGCATCAAATCTCCTCGAAGTCCGTGGGAGCCCAACTACAAAGTCCATGGTGATATTCTCCCACTTCCACTCCGGAATATCTAACCTCTGAAGTAATCCACCTAGCCTCTGGTGGTCATACTTGACCTGCTGACAGTTGATATACCGGGCTACATACTCCACAATATCTCTCTTTATGTGCTGCCACCAATACTGCTGTCTCGGATGCTGGTACATCTTCGCGGCACCCAGATGGATGGAATACCGCAAGCTATGAGCCTCTAATAATATCAACTCTCGAAGCCCATCCACATTGGGCACACAAATACGGCCCTGCATCCTCATGACCCCGTCATCACCAATAGTCATATCCCTGGCATCACCTCGACGGACCCTATCCTGAAGAACTAGCAAGTGTCGGTCATCATACTGGCGTGCTCTAATCTGATCATAAAGAGAAGACCTGGAGGCTACACAATACAATACCCGTGGAGGCTCTGACAAATCCAATCTCACCAACTGACCTGCTAAAGCCTGAACATCAAGTGCTAAAGGTCGCTCTGCTGCTGGAAGGTAGGCTAGGATTCCCAAACTCTCTGCTCTTCTCTGCGACTCAGTGCATCGGCCACTACATTGGCCTTCCCCGGATGATATAGAATAGTGAGATCATAATCCTTGAGGAGCTCCAACCATCTCCTCTGACGCAAATTCAAGTCCTTCTGCTTAAGCAGATACTGCAAACTACGATGATCAGTGAAAATCTCACACTGCACCCCATACAAATAATGGTGCCAAATCATCAAGGCATGAACAATGGCAGCTAACTCAAGATCGTGCACTGGATAATTCTTCTCGTTCACCTTCAAATGTCTAGACGCGTAGGCAATCACCCTACCATCCTGCATCAATACCGCTCCCAAGCCAACTCTAGAAGCATTACAGTAGACTGTATAAGAACCCGAACCAGTAGGCAAAACCAATACCGGAGCTGTGGTCAATGCTGACTTGAACTTCTGAAAGCTCTCTTCACACTCATCAGACCATCTGAATGGAGCACACTTCTGGGTCAATCTGGTCAAGGGTGAAGCAATAGAAGCAAACCCCTCCACAAAGCGACGGTAATACCCCGCCAAACCAATGAAACTCCTAATCTCTGTAGCTGAGGACGGTCTGGGCCAACTCTGCACTACCTTTATCTTCTTCGGACCAACCTGAATACCCTCACTGGACACCACGTGCCCCAAGAAAGCTATTGAGCCAAGCCAAAACTCACACTTGGAGAACTTTGCATAAAGTTTCTCCTCTCTCAACCTCTGCAACATAACTCTCAAACGCTGAGCATTCTCCTCCTAGCTACGAGAATATACCAGGATGTCATCAATGAACACTATGACAAAGGAGTCCAGATACGGCTGAAACACATTGTTCATCAAATGCATGAACGCGGCTGGGGCATTGGTCAGCCCAAATGACACAACAAGAAAATCATAATGGCCATATCTGGTCCTGAAAGCAGTCTTCGGGATGTCAGAATCCCGAATCTTCAACTGATGATACCCGGACCTCAAGTCAATCGTGTGGAACACTCTGGCCCCATGAAGTTGGTCAAACAAATCATAAATACGAGGCAGAGGATATTGGTTCTTCACCGTAACCTTGTTCAACTGCCGAGAGTCAATACACATGCGCATAGAACCATCCTTCTTCTTCACAAACAACACTGGTGCACCCCAAGGCGACACACTAAGCCGAATGAACCCCTTATCTAGGAGTTCCTGAAGTTGTTCTTTAAATTCCTTCAACTCTGATGGTTCCATACGATAAGGTGGAGTATAAATAGGCTGAGTGCCTGGCACTATATCAATACAAAAATCAATGTCCCTGTCAGGTGACATGCCTAGCAGGTATACATGGAACACATCCGGAAAATCACAGACCACAGGAACAGAATCAACAATAGGAGTCTCACCACTAATGTCCCTCATAAAAGCTAAATACGATAAGCATCCCTTCTCAACCATACGTTGAGCCTTTAGGTAAGAAATCACCATGCTAGGCACATACTCAGTAGAACCTCTCCACTCAACCCTCGGAACCAGGCATAACCAAGGTCACAGTCTTAGCGTGATAATCAAGAATAGCATGACACAGAGATAGCCAATCCATTCCCAATATCACATCGAACTCAACCATAATGAGAAACAGTAGGTCCACAAGGGGTCTCCAGACCCCCAATAGATATCACACACGACCGGTACACACGGTCTACAACAATAGTATCACCCACCAGAGTCGACACATGTACAGATGTAACTAAAGACTCACGGGGCATATTCATGAAATGTGCAAAATAAGACGAGACATATGAATATGTAGAATCAGGGTCAAATAAAGCCAAAGCATCGTGGTGACAAACTGAGATAATACCTGTGATCACCGCATCAGAAGCCATAGCATCTGGCCTGGCTGGAAGTGCATAGATACGGACCTGACCTCCACATGCTCGTCCTCCCCCTCTAGGGCGGCCCCAAGCTGCCTGACCCCCATCCCTAGTTGCCTGGGCGGGTAGTGAAGTGACTGGAGCTGAAGTTGAGGGCTGACCCCTTGTCATGCCCCAAAACCGAGGGACACGATCGGCGCTCAACCGGAGGACCCCAATCAAGCGGCCCTAGATTTGCCTTTCCTATCCCACGCATTACCCACGTGATTTCAATATGTGATATACATGTGAAATAGCAAGTTAGTCTTAAATATAAAATTACAACTTGAATTCATTTCTCCTTCTTAGAGTTAACAACATATGATACCAAATGCTTACCAAAATACGTACAACATACATACTTATACCACGTGGACCACGATTGTCACTATCCAAAATACATATGTACAATACCCATATTGTGTCTACGGAGCCTCTACGAGTAGTAGAAGTTTATACAATACTTGCCAGCAACAAGGCTCTGGCTATACCTTACAATACAAAACAGACCCAAAAGAAGGTGGCATGAACCACACATGGACCCGAGAGGAAGTGGGGCTCACCAACACGGCTAACAAGACGTAGAGGAGGCACTACTATCGGTGGGCTGAGTTACCTGCTATGGAACCACCTACAATCATCATAAAATGTAATGCCCCCAGCAAAAGGGACGTTAGTACCATTGAATAGTACTAGTATGTATGAACAAGTTTACTCTAAGTAAGATCAACAATGCATAGATTAGAGACAGTCATAGATATCAAACAGTCAAAACACAGAGATACCGAAATAATCACAATTAAAGTTCTACAGGTTCTTATTTCAACACCATCACACTCCACCCTTATTCCTTCTCAATATTCCACCCTTATTTCTACTTGTTGCGGCGCGCAACCCGATCCCACCTGACAATCATATTTATTTATTATGTTGCGGTGCGCAACCCGATCCCATCGGACAATCACAACTCAGCCTTATTACGTCCTACTGCGGCGTGCAACCCGATCCCACCGTACAATCATATTCCTCCCTTATTCCTCCCTTATTCCTCCTGTTGCGGCGCGCAGCCCGATCCCACCGTACAATCACATTCCATGTTAACATTTTCAATTCACAATTCAATCACAGAGAATTTCATTATAAGAACACGATTTCAATACAACCCATCATCCATATTAGTTCAAGTAACAACAAATCTTGCCCAACTACGAGTCCTACAATTATCACAATCAGCGTAGTACGATTAAATAAACCACAATTCTTGTTCATCATTTCATTTCACAACTCTTAGAACTTAGTCATATTCACATGCTTGGGTTTGTTACCAATATTTCATACCAACATACTAGAGTATTTAACCAACCTTACACATGGTAAAAATATTCACAAGTAAATCACGTTTTCACAATTCCGAATAGCATAATACATGGAATTCAACTAGATAGTCAGAGAGTAGGACATCATGCCTCAACATATTCAGAACGCCCAATTTACACATACTAAGACAATTTTCACATAGTGGTTGTTCCAGACCAACAAGGTGACTTTACGGCGATTAAAATTAGCCATACATACCTGGAAACGAAATCCTTTTTTAACTTTTACTCACAAATCACCAAATCGACTAGTACCGTCAATCTAGTTCACAATTAAACACATTCAACTCAGAATTGGAAATCATGCATACAATTTGAACTCTCTTAAGCATTTTGCCGAACACTATGTGACCCCATTAGATTACCAACCCCTTCTTTGTGCAATTTACCCCAACCCACTTCCTTTTACTAGATTAACACCATTATTAAACATGCATGCAAGGTCTTAGTTAATATTTTAAAGAATCAATTCATGCTAATCCTCCCTTTGTTTAAAATCAGAAAATTAATGGAAAAAGGGTTGGGAACTCTTACCTGCTAGAATGAGGAAGAAGAAGATTACTCAAAATATCAGGCCTGAGGGACTTTGAAAATCAAATTGATGGAAGAACCACTTTCTCTCTCAAGAACTCTCCTTTCCTTCACTCTATTTTGCTCAGAAAACTCGTTAAAATGAAGGGGTGGGGCGTTTTAAAGAACTGGGGATCGGGTTCTAAAATTTGAAAAATAGGAGCCCCGACACGGAATGCGGTCAGGAATGCGGTCGCATTCCTGACATGCGGTCCGCAGACCTGTCGCAGAATAGCCCTCCAGGTGGGCCAAAATTGAAAACACACTGTACAGGTATGCGACCACTATGCGTTCCTCATACACGTTATGCGATCACATAGTGCGTCGCATAACCTCCCTTACCAAAAACCAATAGGCAAGAATGTGACAACTATGCGGTCCGCATAACCAGAATGTGATCGCATTCTGGACCGCATAGTTTTCCTCAATTTGGGCAGTGGCCTGCCTAGGTATGCGACCATTATGCGGTCCACATATCCTTTATGCGATCGCATAGTGCATCGCATAAGGCCCAACTTCTGGAAAATTGAATCTTTCAAATATCGGGGTACTTTTTATTCAAAATAGGTCTGTTTTAAGGATTTCTACAGTTATAACAACTCGGGGACTTATTCGGGCATTATTTTAAACAAGAAATTTTACGGGTCCTTACACCCCTCTACTGAGATGAACTGCCGAGACGACGAGGACACTGCCTCCATACATGTCCAAACTCTCCACACTCAAAGAAACTCCCTGGAGCTGGAGATGGGGACTGAAGGGAACCCCTGGCACCAGAATAGCTGCTGGATGAACCATGCATAGAAGAACCCTGGAATGATGATGGTCTGGAGAAACTCTAAGCTGGAAGGGCACTAAAGGAAGAACGGCCCGGATGAGAGCTGCGGGGACCCTGCCCTGAGAATGCTCCACTATAAGTTGGGCGAACTGGCTGAGGAGGTCTAAATGGGCGACCTCTACTTTGCTGAAACTGCCCTCTGGAAGGGGCACCACTGAAGCTACCTGATCCCCGAGGCCTTTTGGACTCCCTCTCCTATCGCTCCTACCGGCGAACATACTCTATATCTCGAGCAATATCAACAACCTGCTCGAAGGTAGCACCTGACACTCTCTCCCTGTTCATCAAAATACGGAGCTGATAAGTGAGGCCATCCACAAACCTCTTGATCCTTTCCCTATTAGTAGGGACTAACTCAGCAGCATGACAAACCAACTATGAATAACGCATCTCATATTGCGTCACTGATAACTTTCCCTAATGCAGCTTCTCAAACTGCCTGCGATGATCCTCTTTGTGAGACTAAGGAACATATTTCTCCAAAAAGATAGTGGAGAACTGCTGCCAGGTGAGGGGTGCTGAACCAACAGGCCTACCCTCTCAAATGCCTCCCACTAAGTGAAAGCAGCACCAGAAAACTGAAATGTAGCAAACGAGACCCCACTAGTCTCTAGAATCCCAGCAGCACGAAGTATCCTCTGACACTTATCAAGAAAACCCTGGGCATCCTCGCCCTCTGCACTGTTGAATGTCGGAGGCTGAAGTCTACTAAACCTTTCCAGCCTGCGCTGCTTATCCTCTGGCATAGCTGGAACCACATAGCCCTGAACTGGAGCAACCGACTGGGCTGGGACTGCCTCCGGTGTCTGAAGTCCATGTGCAACCTGCTTAGGTGTCTGGGCATCTGGAGTCTGAATGCCTCCTTTGGCCTGAGATGTAGCGGTCCCGCTGGAATACCCGCGGCGGGAACCTGATCCTGAATAGTAGGGGGATCCAATAGTACTGCCCCCACTGCTGTGCGGGCAGGCCCGCTACCTCTACCATGGCCTCGACCGCAGCCTTGACCTCTCGCGGGTCCAGCTGGTTCTGGTCACCCTGATCACTAGCGCGTGTCCTCTCCATCTATGAGAGAATGAACAACAGAAGTTTAGATTTTTTACAGAACCAATAAAATAGCACGACAGAATTCATGAATGAGATTTTTCCTAAAAGTTTTGTAGCCTCGCGAAGATAAGTACAGACGTTTCTATGCCGATCCGCAAGACTCTACAAAACATGCTCATGACCGTTGAGTCCTATGTAACCTAGAGCTCTGATACCAACTTGTCACGACCCCAAATCCTAACTGACTGTGATGGCGCCTATCGTGGGACTAGGCTAGCCAACTATCACATAATTACACATTTTCCTTTTGAAAATTTTCCAAATCATTAATAACATTTCATAAACGTATATAATTTGTAAATCTTTAAACACGGCAAAATAGCAGACAATCTATAACCATTCCCCAAAATCTGGAGCCAATAAGTCACGAGCATCTAAGAATAATACTAATAATGTGACTGTCATTACACAACAAAATATTAAGTACTAAATAAGGGAATGGATAATAGAGATGTTGTGGACACTAGACAGTTACCTCGATATCCCAACTCTGGTGTCGTACGGACTAAGATGGCTAACGCTCAGTACCAGTACCTGGATCTGCACACAGAGGTGCAGGGAGTAATGATGAGTACACCAACTCAGTAGTAATGAAAATAAGTCAAGTCATGAGTAGTAAGAAAACACACAAGATCAAATCATCAAGTCACAATAAACAATCTTTCTTTTCAACAGTGTATACATTAAATTTGTAAGCTTTAAAAACAAATTTCAGTAAAACTCCTTTGAATAAGATATGGTTTCCAGTAAATCCAGTAAAATACCCAAAAGTATTAGCTTAAAGATGAAATAAATCATAAATAGTTACTCAAGTAAGACAAGTATCATACACCGCCCCTCGGGGAAAAACAACACTCAGAATCAGTCACTCAGCATCAGTTCCTCAGCACCTCAAAATCACTCATGCCTCCTAATCACTCGTCACTCGGCACTCGCACTTAGTAGGTACCTGCGCTCACTAGGAGTGTACAGACTCCGGAGGGGCTCCTACAGCCCAAGCGCTATAACAACCCAATCATGGAATCAATCACTCTGCAATCGTCCCCTCACATATCATAACAGTGTAACATGTTGCGGCGTGCATCCCGATCCATCATATATCCTCACAATATTGGCTTTCAGCCTTACTCAGTCAAAAACTCTCAAAATGCCACTCGGGACATAAATAAACGGGGTTCTCGACCCAACACAGTACTTTATATCATCAAATTATCAACAAGTCTAAACATTGAAAATAGTTTAACAAAATGACTAAGTGTAAATCATAGTTACCACAATGAGGAATATCAGAAAAACAGCCCCTAAGGGGTCTAAAGAGGTCGGCACGAGGCCCCAAACATGGCTTACAGCCCAAATGCATCAAAAGCACAAAATTACTATTTATCATAATATTTAAAAGTAGTTTCGCAACTCAATAGCTGCCTCGGAAAGAACCAGTTTCCAATTTCCCAATTCGTGTACCCCACACACTCGTCATCCAGTGTGTACGTCACTCCAAAACAGTGAAAAGATGTTAAGTCTGGGGATTAATACCCTCAGGCAAGATTTAAAGTAATTACTTACCTCAAACTAGCCCGAAAAGGTACTCCGCAATACTCTTCCCCTTGAATCAGCCTGCAGATGCTCTGAATCTATCAAAATAAGATTTATCACATCAAAATATTCTAGGGAAACGAAACCCAATCGAAACTATCAAATTTAGGCACAATTCCCAAAATTGGCCAAACCCGACCTCTGGGCCCACGTCTCAGAACTCGATGAAATTTACACCATAATGATCCTCGTCCTCCCACGAGTCTATACATATCAAGAACACTGAAATCGGAGTCCAAATGACCCCTAAAATCCCCATTTGAAGGTCTCATAATCTCAAGCCTAATTACCCATTTTTGCACTGATTTTCCCCAAATTTTCACCACTAATTAGACCTTTAATCACATATAAACGAGTTTAGAGTCCAAAAACCTTACCTCAATTAAGATTTATTGATTTCCCTCTTTCAAAACACTCCAAGAGCTTCAAACCCGTGTGAGAATGGAGAAAAGAAGACAAATATTCGCTAAGTCCAACTTATATACCTTCTTCCCAGGCATTTCGCACCTGCGGTCCTAAATCTCGCACCTGCGGGCCGCACATGCGCTCAGTAGACCGCACCTGCGGTTTTTCAGTAAATGCCCCAAACTCGCACATGCGGACCATGTTACGCTTCTGCGGTTCCGGTGGTGCGTCCAAATAACCGCACCTGCGTTTATTTCCTAGACGGGAAAAAACCGCACCTGCGATCCTCAATGCCGCTCCTGCGGCTCGCACCTGCGGTCTAATATCCGCAGGTGCGGAAATGACACCAACAGGAACTTCAGCAGCAAGAATAAGCTTCCAAACTTCCCGTTGATCACTCAAAACCATCCCGAGGCTTTCGAGATCCCAACCAAACATACCAATACATCCCATAACCTCATTCAAACTTAGGCGAGCCTTCGAAACACCAAAAACAACGGAAAAACATCAAAATCACATCGAATTCAAGCCTATGAACTTTGAATTTTCAAAATTCCACCAACGATGCTGAAACCATCCAAAACACCTCCGATTGACCTGAATATTTGCACACACTGATATGCTCCAGCTTTCGAAATTCCATTCCGACCCCGATAGCCTATTTTCCACTGCCGACCGGAAATCGCCAAAAGCTAATTTTCGCCAATTCAAGCCTAATTCTACTCCGGACATCAAAAATACATTCCGAACACACTCCTAAGTCCCAAATCACCTAACGAAGCTACCCGAGTCATAAATTCTGCATACCGAGGTAGTTTATCAATAAGTCAACTCCCGGTTTACCTTTCCAACTATAAGGGTACTTTAAGAGACGAAGTGTCTCAATTCTCACTACAACCACTCCGAACCCGAGCCAACCGACTCCAACACATCATAAACAGTATAACCAATTATGACAAGGCACAAACAGGAATATTAGTGTAAATTCTACGGAACGACCGGCCGGGTCGTTACAGATAATACCTCGCTACATAACACTGTCAGGGTTTAACAATACAATTGAACGAAGTTCAGGAGAAATAACGTTGCATGTCCTAGCCGTAGGCGTCACGTTGGAGACAACGTTCCACATCATGAATTAAGATACATCTGATAACGCCATCATAGGGCGACCTTGGATACATGGCATGAGGGACATTCCATCAAGCCTTTATCAAGTAATAATGTTCCCGACCCCTTGGGGAATATTTAGCATCAAAGGCGAGCAGCGCACATCACAAGAATGTTACCGCATTGCCCAAGATTGCACATATACTCAACAACTGAGAGGAACAAACTCAGAAGCATAGCAATTACCAAAGTCCGTAGCAAAACCCGACGACCAGGAAGACGTCATCAAAGACCCCGACATCATAGAGGACGCGGGGTCGGTAGTAGAAGACCTCGACCCCGTCCAACTAGACAAAAATGACTGTTGATACATAATTTTTCCCAAAAAAATATTTTAAAATTGCATATATACCTGCAAAATCATGCATTAATAGCAATTGGTATTTTTCAATAATTTTCCTATATTTTTATAAATTTACCCAGCATTTTATTTCTAATAAATAATTACAAAATTACATCACAAATGATTTCAAAATCATTTCTTGATTTAATCTATTATTCATGGTCCTGTTAGAACCAAATTATTTCATAATTAGCCAAATTGGCACCTTTTGGCTATAATTGCAATAACTTTGCAATTATAGCCCAAATCATATAATTTTATACCATTTGTTCACCAGAAATTAATCATTTGTATTTTTAAATACTAAATAAACATTTTTTAACTATTGTCTATGCATGAAATTCATTTTTATAATTATTAGCTATTTTAAAAATTATTTTAATTAATTCAAATTGGGTATTTAACAAATAGCCCATTCCATTTTAAATCTAGCCTAAATTAAACAAGACCCGCCTAATTAAATCAGCCCAAATACCCCAGGCCCAATCCATTAATCCACCCGACCCAATGTTTTGTTTAAGTAATCTGGACCGTTGATCAACTTTGATCAATAGACCAGATTTTTTCTTACCTAAATTAACCTAAAGACCTAACCCCCCATTCTCTCATTTCTCTCATCACTCTCCGCTCATCTCGTCTCATCTTTCTCAAGTTCTCTATGCTAAACCCTGCTCATACTCGTCGGTCGTTGGCTCGCTGATAACAATGGTGATTCCACCACCATCCCTAGCCACAATGGCTCCCTCACATGCCGGATCCTTGCTACCCTGAAGTCCTCAAGTGAACTAGCGGCTGTTCAACTCACACCTATGACCTTTTCATGTCGTTCTCATGCCACCCTTGGCCGTCCAAGTAAGTTCTTTCTATTTCCGGCTAAACCTATGTTTTCTAAGCCTGATTCTCTCTATCTCGGGGTTATCTCCCTCTAAAACCGTAATCTATTTCTTGATTCTTCATATCTGCAACATATCTAAGAGTATTCTAAGTTATCTTTACTGTTTTCTTAAGATCTCTCTAATTTTTCAAAAACGCCTCTTCATCTTCAAAACTAGGGTTTCTTAACCCCTTTCTTAAAATGACTTTCCCTCTGATTTTCAGTATTATCCTATGATTTCTACTACGTTTAAACGGTTATTTATGTTTTCCCCTTTATCTGATTTATTATGTTGAAAACCCTAATTCTTGGTCTTAATCTTGGGTTCTGAGTCTGTCTTTGATAATTTGTTCGTTTAATCTGAATATGTGCTTGTTTCTCATGACGCTCTGAGTTTCTGTTATTTTACCCTATTATGTTCATTAGGGTTTTGATTTTTGCTTCTTCCGCTTATATTATATTTGTTTTGTTAATTCCTCTAATCAACACTATTTTTTTAGTTGAATCCCTGATTCTATATGATTTTTTTACTTTACTATGCTTATTAGGGTTTCATATCTTTGCTTCTTCTTGCATATTCTGTGTTTATCTCGCTTATTCTCATAAATTTGTGTTAATTCCTCTAAATCAGTACTATGTTCTGGTTTGAATCCCTGATTTTGTGTGATTTTTACTTTACCATGTTTATGAGGGATTTTGATTTCTTGCTTCTCCGTGCCTATATTTTCCGTTTATTTGTGGTACTTTCCTTTGGTTAATACTACCTTCTATTGGAATCCCTGATTCCCTGTGATTGATATCCTTCACTAATCTCTTGTGATATTCTCTACTGATTTATGACCTATAAGATATTTTTCTTGCCTTATTTTATGATCGACTATGCTGTCAAACTGATTTTATGTTATTTTCTTAATTAGAATATTATGTACCTAGCCTTAATTGCTTACATTCTACCCATACTGTGCTGAAATTATTTCCTTATGTGTTATATTCCAGTCTTATGTGATCTCCTTCCTTATTTTTTTTTACCGTTTGAAGTTAACTCCCTTAATTTAGGAGTACTTACACTGATTTTATACTAAGTGATACCTAGTTCCATAATTACTGCTTAATTGTGATTCTTACCTTATCCTACCTAGTTTCAGACTACTATATATATATATATATATATTCTCTCTCATTAACACCAACACATGAACACATTAGTTCAAAAAGCTCTCTCTCACACTCAAAACGTTTTGCTGTCTCTCTCTCTTTTCTCTTGTTACTTGCTATTGTTCTAAGTCAGCCGGTTGTAAGCCAAGGCTGATTAATATACTCTCTTCCTCTTCACTTTGTGTTCACTATCTCTCTACTGGTATGTGCTGATTTCAATTCAAGTCTCAAACCAATATGTTTCTTTTACTACTTCAGTTTATCATGTTTCTAATCTGCTTCTATCTATGGTTTTGTTGTTCAACATTTAATTGATATGTTTACATTATTGTTCATCTCGCATGTTAACTTATGTCCTTAGGATCAGCATGTTCTTGTAAGCTTATAGTTTGTCTCAATGTTATTCTACCCTGCCTTGATTGCTTATTTATTTGCTGTCCAATTTTGGTATGCACTTATATTTGCAAAACAGTCTTGTTACCCGAAGTTACCTAATTCTGTGTTGATTCTGAAGTTTATGCTATCTCCCAACCCCCATGAATCCCTAAAGCATCTCTGCTTCTGTAATTGTGTTCTAATTAACACTCCTGAACCCATGTCTTACTACTTGCACCAAGATCAAAGGACTTCTATCTGTTATGTGTTTACCATACATGCTCTATTTGTCCCCAATCCCCAATTATCCATGTGTGAAGTTTTGTCCTTTGAATGTTGTTGAACCTTCTTTGGCCCTGTGTTTGTTGTTTGATTACCCCAATTCTTGTCAAAAGTTGTTTACTAAAAAACTCTCTTATTTACAAAACTATTTCAATTAAGTCTCTTTCAACATTGTTTTCCTACTAAAACATTTTTCAAAACTATGTCAAGCACTCTCACTCTACTCTTAGGCCCTTAAGTTCATCCCCTCCAATGTGTGACTGCTTAAGGATCCCTATGAAATCCCTCTTAACTCTGATGCATTGGAGTTGGCTCTTCCACACTGCACTTACTCACTTATGGTTGTGAGATATGGGTGTGAGCACTGCCCGGGATCCCTTGAGGTCCTTAGGGAACTCTGGCGCACCTGGATACGAGAAAGGCTATGAAACATCTGGGCATTTGAGGTTCTGAAAATCTGGGTGTTTTCAGGCTCCCTATAGTGTAACTTCTTATTTTCCTTTATCTATTTATGTAATTCATTCGATATTGGTTTGTAATAATTATTGTAATGAATATCGGGGTTGGCTAGTGAAAAGGGGAGGGTAGATATATATTATAAATGTCAATGGGTAGATATCATGCTCTTAGGTTTACTGCTTCAACAACTCATATATGTTTTGTGATTATCACTTAGAAATACTGCTGCTATGTTAATAAACAGCATGAACATAGGGTTGTTACTCATGTGCATTCATGACTCATGCTCTGTGAAATCATAAATTTTGTCCCTTGCATTAGACGGCATGTCCTTAGGTACTGCTTCAGCATCACATTGACACTATTGTATATTTACGTTTATCATTTATAAATCCTGTTATTAGGATAATTAATGTAAACTACATAAGTTCTGCTTAACAACTCAGTAAATCTTTGTGCATTTAGAGATCATGCCGTTAGGAATCATGCCTTAACCATTCTCCATATCTATGTGCATATTAGACACCTTGCTCTAAGAAGACATAAGACGGTCTCACATTTGATCATCTTGTTTTAAATAAACTGGTAATAATCCTTGTATTTTGTAGCACTTAGAATAGCATGCTCTTAGGCAAAAAAAACTTCTGAATTATTAATAATTCTGGTAACTATTGTGCATTATCCTACGCCTAGGCAAGCTTTAGGTAATCAACTTTTTATAAAACTGGAAAATTTGTCTCTTCTATGTCTACTGCTTAATGGCTAACAAGCTTAAAATCAGTAGGCAAACTGATTAGGGCCCCTGACTTCTGAGTTTATAAAACAAAGCTGCATATCTTCTGTGTTGGGATATTAACTTAGACATCATGTCTTAGGATCCTATCTAATAAAAATGCCTCTTGTTGTGTCTGAGTTGTGTTGTTATGTGCGTTATATGTGGAGGTAAATATGAGCCTCTTAATTGTTTCTTTCCTACTTTTACTGCTAAAGTCTTATTTGTTCTTTCCCGTAGCTTAGTATTTTCTCCTTTTAACCTTAGGGGTCTGTCTACAACTGCCTATAGGTAGAGGTCCTAACTTCCTCCAGGGCCATTAAGAAGGGACGAGTAACAGCACGCAAAGAGTTCGTTAAACAAAACTCGCTTAATAACCGCTAAGGGTGGGTTAAAGGGTAGATATGGATATGATGACCAGTGCGCTAATGCCACGTGTATCCCCTCATTGAGGAGTGATTACCGGGCATTGAATTAATATGATTCTATAGGATATTTAACTTAGGACTCCCTTATTCCTTATATATGTATGCTTAGGTTATAAATCCTTTTAAACCCTTATACATGTACCCAGACTTTAAATCTTTTAAATCTTATCATACATGTGCTTAGACCTTAAATCTTGTAAACTTTAGCACATATGTGAACATAGACCGCAAACCTTTATTTGTTTACGTATATGCCTTAATTTCCTATTTGTTTAAAATTCACAAAGCTTGTTTGGTGGGGAACCAAAGTTGTAGACTTTTAGGGGTGCCTAACACCTTCCCCTTGAAGTAATTTCAAGCCCTTACCCAATCTCTGTTTATTCGAATTTGTGTTGCAAATTAGTAGGTGCCCTAACGCACCTTAATTCGTTAGGTGGCGACTCTTCAAATCCTTACATACCCCTTCCAAAAGGAAACGAGTTGTCCCAATAATGTCAAAAAACTGACCGATCCAAAAGGAAAGGGAAAAAGGGGGGCGCGACAATGACACCAGCAAAAAGGCTTACATCGGCCATGTTGGCTGTCACGACCCGAAATCCCACCTTTCGGACCGTGACTGCGTCTAACGTTGAACCCGCTAGACAAGCCAACGTATACTACACATTACTATTTTTAAATCAATTCAACAGTAGTAAAATTAATACCCTTCAAATCTTAACTGAAATAACCAACATACTTCATAGCTTTAACAGCGAAAATTTAACAATACTCTGTAAATGCGTAATGACATAGTAAAGATAACAGCATCGCATAATCCCAAAACCGGGGTGTCACAACCTCACGAACTATCTAAACTGAGTGCTAAATACAATGCCTGAAAAGAAATATATAGTTGTCTTGAAACTAGGAGAAAAAAATAAGACAATAAGGAATCCAAATGCAGGAGAGACACCAAGGCCCACGAACGCCAGCGGGTATACCTTGAAGCTCTGGGTGGATTGAAGGTGACTCCCTCAATTCGGTCCACTGGGTCCGGATGCGGGATCTGCACAACATTAAGAAGTGCAGTGTAGCATCAGTACAACCGACCCCATGTATTGAGAAAGTGCCAAGCCTAACCTCGGCCGAAGTAGTGACGAGGCTAGACTTGACAATAACGCTAACTTGTCCTATTCTACATTAGGTAGCAGGGATAATACAAGGCAATGGATAAGTAGGCAAGTAAGGGATACGGGAGTAGTAAAGGGGGAACAAGTGAAATGGAGCAGTCAAATTGACAGATAGAAGTAAACAAGGGAGGCAATCTAACACAATAGCCAACGAAACAATTATAAGTACCAGAAATGTAAAACAATGGCACGGCATCACCCTTCGTTCTTTTACTCTCTTCATCACAATGCAATGTAATCAAATATCATGGCACGACATCACCCTTCATGATTTTACTCTCTTCCTCACAATGCAATGTACAATGTAAGGCAATGTAAATCATGGAACGGCATTAACCTTCGTGCATATAATCAATGGAAATCATGGCACGACATTAACCTTCGTGCTTAGAATCAATATGAATCATGGAACAGCATCACCCTGCGTGCTTTACACTCTTCCTCACTATGCAATGAAATCAGATGTCATGGCACGGCATCACCCTTCATGTTTTACACTCTTCCTCACCAAACAATAACAGATATAATGGTAAGGAGTACAACATAGTGGAAATAGACAGTTCAAATCACCCGGCAAGGGGAAAACATCAATTAATAACTCAATAAATGCCCGTCAACGGTCTCACCTATAACCAATCACCTCAAGCGCATACTCTACACTTGGATTATCATTCGTATCAACACTTCTCAAGCTCAACAGCCAATACTTTCAATCAAGAATAAATTACCAAGTAAAGACAATCTCATAATATGCTAAACATGGAAGAAATACTGCAATTTCTATCAAAATAGACTCACGGGCATGCTTGACACACATTGCATAGGTACTCGTCACCTCACCTATGCAATGAACATGATAATCACTTAGCACATAGCAAATAATACCTATTCCCTCACCAAAGTTAGGCAAGACACTTACCTCGGTCCAAAGTATAGCAATCAACCCTCTAAGACCGTCTTTCCTTTATAATCCGACTCCGAAACAACGATATCTAGGCATAATTAATTCAATAATATCAATAAAGACTCAATAACACAATCCCATAGCCTAGATATTCAATTTCTAGCATTCTTCAAAAATTACCGAAATTCGACCCCGGGCTCGCTTGGTCCAACTCAAGGTTCGGACCAAAACCCAATCACCCAGCACCCCACGAGTTAAAATATATAATTTGTTTTGAAATCCGACCCCAAATTGGGGTTGAATTACCCAAAATTCCCCAAAACTTAGCTCTACCCAAAACCCCTAATTTCTACTTTGATTTAGGAATTTAGGCCTAGATATTAGTGATTGATTGATGAAAACAAGAGAAAATGATGTTAACAACACTTACCTATGGAGCTATGGAGCAAAAGTTCTTCAAAAATCGTCTAGGTGGGTTGTGGAAGAAGAAGGGTTGTGAAAAATGGGAGAAATCCCGAAATAACTCTGTTTTGGGACTTAAAAAAACGACTGGGCGAAATATCTCTATGCGATCGTGGAAGAAGGGATGCGATCGCATAGAGTCCAAGACTGGGTGCACTGCGATCGCGGAATGACTATTGCGATCGCACATGTATACTGCCTCTTCACTATGCGATCGCNTGCATAGTGTAACAGTATACTCCCAGGCACGAAGCTATGCGATCGCGGTCCAATCAATGCGATCGCATAGAGTAATGAAACTGACACCAGCAAAGTGCAATTAGACCAGATTTTTCATGCATTTCACACCCCGTTAGCTACCCGAAACTCACCCGAGCCCTCGGGTCTCAAAACCAAAAACACACACGACTCCCAAATCATCTTACGGACTTATTCAAGCATTTTGATTATCAAAATATCATCAAAAACAAGGAATTAAACCTCAAAACTCATAGAAATTTCTTAAAACTTCATAAAGCTTAATTTTTCCAATTTTGATCCGAAACACGTCATCTCAAGTTCGTTTTACACCAAATTTCACAGATAAGTCACATAACATATATTAAACCAGTTTCGGGCTCCGAAACCATAATACGGGCCCGGTAACACAGTTTTCACATAATTATTCATTTTCAAAATCCTTTACAATTTTCAGCGAACAATTTTCTTTAAATATTTATTTCTCAGGCTTGGGACCTCGGAATTCGATTTCGGGCATACACCCAAGTCCCATATTTTCCTACGGACCCTCCGGGACCGTCAAATCACGGGTTCGGGTCCGTTTACCAAAAATGTTGCCCAAAGTCAACTTTATCCATTTAGTTATCATAAAATTCCATTTTCATCAAATTTCAACATACAGACTTCCCGGCTACATGCCCGGGTTGTGCACACATATCGAGGTGAGACTAACGGATGCTTTCGAGGCCTCGGAACACAGATTTAGCTAGAATTACTTAGGATGACCTTTTGGGTCATCACAATCTCTACCTCTAAAACAAACGTTCGTCCTCGAACGGACATAGAAAAGTACATGAGTCTGAGAAAAGATCGGACTCGGACTCCCAGGTAGCTGCCTCGGTAGGCTGTCCTCTCCACTGAACACGGACCGAAGGATAACTCTTCGACCTCAACTGGCGCACCTGCCTATCTAATATAGCTATCGACTCTTTTTCATGATTCAGATCCTTGTCGAACTGGACACCGATGAAGTCTAGAACATGAGATGGATCTGCAATATACCTCCGGAGCATAGATACGTGAAACACTGGATGTACGCCTGATAAATGCGGTGGCAAGGCAAGTTTGTAGGCCACCTCTCCTACCTTGTTCAAAATCTCAAATGGACCAATATACCTAGGGCTCAACTTGCCCTTCTTTCTGAATCTCATCACGCCCTTCATAGGCGACATTCGAAGGAACACCAGGTCTCCTACCATGAAAGCCAAATCTCGAACTCTACGATCTGCATAACTCTTTTTCCTGGACTGAGTTGTACGAAGCCTATCCTGAATGATCTTCACCTTATCCAAGGCATCCTGGACTAACTCAGAACCCAATAATCTAGCCTCTCCGGGCTCAAACCATCCGACTGGAGACCGACATCGCCTACCATACAACGCCTCATACGGAGCCATCTGAATGCTCGACTGGTAACTGTTGTTGTAGGCAAACTCTGCTAAAGGCAAGAACTGATCCCATGAACCACCAAAATCAATAACACATGCCCGCAACATATCCTCCAAAATCTGAATAGTACGCTCGGACTGTCCGTGCGTCTGAGAATGAAATGTTGTTATCAACTCAATCTGAGTGCCCAACTCTCTCTGAAATACTCTCCAGAAATGGGAGGTAAACTGAGTACCTCGGTCTGATATGATAGATAAGGGCACACCGTGCAATCTGACAATCTCCCTCATATAGATCTGAGCTAACTTCTCCGCATAAGATGAAATCGCCACCGGAATGAAATGTGCTGACTTGGTCAGCCTATCTACCACAACCCATACTGCATCAACCATCCTCNCGAGCCACATAAGCCATAATATCCTTCTTCATTCTACGCCACCAATAATGATGCCGCAAGTCCTGGTACATCTTTGCGGCACCCGGATCAATGGAATACCGAAAACTATGGGCCTTCTGCAATATCATCTCACGAATGTCGTCCACATCAGGAACACATATACGACCCTACAATCTCAAAACTCCCTCAGCATCAACTGTGACCTATTTGGCACGTCCGTGCCGAACCGCATCTCTAAGAGCACACAAATGACGATCATCATACTGCCTGGCGTGAATACGATCATGCAGTGAAGAACGAGCGACGATATGGGCCAAAACACCGTCACCCTCAGAAACCTCCAATCTAACAAATCGATTGGCTAACGCCTGAACATCCAAAGCCAAAGGTCACTCTCCAACTGATAGATAAGCCAAACTATCCATGTTGACTGACTTCCGGCTCAAGGCATCGGCCACCACATTAGCCTTTCCCGGATGATAGAGAATAGTAATATCATAATCCTTCAGCAACTCTAACCACCTCCTCTGCCTCATATTCAACTCTTTTGCTTAAAAAAGTATTGCAAACTCTTATGATCAGTGAATACCTCACACGGTACCCTATACAAATAGTGCCTCAAAATCTTCAAGGCATGAACAATAGTTGTAAGCTCCAAATCATGGACTGGATAGTTCTTCTCATGAATCTTCAACTGACGAGATGCGTAGGCTATAACCTTGCCCTCCTGCATCAATACCGCACCAAGTCCAACCCGAGAAGCATCACAATACACGGTATACGAACCTGAACCTGAGGGAAATACCAACATTGGTGTTGTGGTCAATGCTGTCTTGAGCTTCTGAAAGCTCGCTTCACACTCCTCAGACCATCTGAACTGAACACTCTTCTGCGTCAACTTGGTCATAGGGGCTGCTATAGATGAAAACCCCTCCACAAACCGGCGATAATAGCCTGCTAGGCCCAAGAAACTCCAAATCTCTGTGGCTGAAGTGGGCATAGGCTAATCTCTAACTGCTGAAACTTTCTTCGGGTCCAAGAATGCCACAAAACTCAACCATAACTCACACTTAAAAAACTTGGCATAAAACTGCTGATCTCTCAAAGTCTGGAGGATGACTCTAAGGTGCTGCTCATGCTCCTCTCGGCTGCGAGAGTATATCAAAATATCATCAATGAAAACAATGACGAACGAGTCCAAATAAGGCCTGAATACCCGATTCATCAACTCCATAAAAGCAGCGGGGGCATTAGTCAACCCAAACGACATGACCAAAAACTCATAATGCCCATAACGAGTGCGAAAAGCCGACTTGGGCACATCAGACGCCCTGATCCTCAGCTGATGATAACCAGACCTCAAGTCTACCTTAGAGAATACCGTAGCACCCTAAAGCTGATCAAATAAATCATCAATCCTCGGCAAAGGATACTTGTTCTTGATAGTAACCTTATTCAACTGCCGGTAGTCAATACACATCCTCATTGAGCCATCTTTCTTCTTCACGAACAATACTGGAGCACCCCAAGGAGAAATACTAGGCCTAATGAAGCCTTTATCTAACAAATCCTGTAATTGTTCCTTTAACTCCTTCAACTCTAGCGGAGCCATACGATACGGGGGAATAGAAATGGGCTGAGTGCCCTCAGCTAACTCAATACAAAAATCAATATACCAGTCGGGTGGCATACCCGGCAAGTCAGCAGGGAATACCTCTGGAAACTCACGAACCACGGGCACAGACTCTATATAAGGAACCTCAACACTAGAATCACGAACATAGGCCAGATAGGCCAAACAACCCTTCTCGGTCATGTGCCGAATCTTCACATAAGAAATAACTCTGCCAGAAGAATGACTAGAAGTCCCTCTCCACTCTAAACGAGGTACTCCTGGCAAGGCTAAGGTCACTGTCTTGGCATGACAGTCCAGAATAGCATGATAGGGAGATAACAAGTCGATCCCCAATATAACATCGAAGTCAATCATATCAAGAAGAAAAAGATCAACCTGAGTCTCCAGGCCACCAATAACTACTACGCAAGCACGGTAGACTCGATATACCACTATAGAATCACCCACCGATGTAGACACATGTACATCAATACTCAAAGAATCACGGGGCATACTCAAATAAGGGGCGAAATATGAAGACACATAGGAGAATGTAGAACCCGGATCAAATAACACTGAAGCCTCTCGGCTGCAAACTGAAACCATACATGTAATAACTGCATCGGAAGCCTCAGCATCAGGACGAGCAGGAAAAGCATAACACCGGGGCTGAGCCCTTCCAATCTGAACATTCCTGGGTCTACCTGCTGCAACCTGGCCTCTACCCCTCGTGGCCTGTGCTCTACCTCTATGAACCTGACCACCACCTCTGGCACCTCGACCCCCACCTCTAGCTGGATGAGGGGATAAGGGTGCACCTGCTACAGGAACCAAGGCACGGGAACCCTGATACTGGGGTCCACTCGAAGCTCGGGAGAAATATCTGGCAATGTGCCCCGGGCTACCACAACTATAACAAGATCTCTGCTTTTGTGGCTGATGACTCGGGAACTGGCCCTGACGACCCTAATAACTACCCTAGTAACTCTGAAGCGGTTGTGCACTGATAGATGCTGGTGGTGCACTAACATGGGCTGGCGGTGCACGGGGAGATACCTGAAGTGCTGACTGAAAATTCGGGGTGGATGGCCCCTGTTGAAAGAATCCCTTCCTCCAGATGAGGCTCCACTGAATCTACCAAAATGACGGGGTCTCTTATCAGTCCCCTAACTACCTCCCTATGACAAAATCATCTCAATCCTCCTGGCTACATCGGCCGCATCCTGGAATGAAATATCAGTACTCAACTCCCTGGCCATCTGGAGTCGTATAGGCTGAGCCAATCCCTCTATGAACCTCTGAACCCTCTCCCGATCAGTGGGGAGTATCATCAGTGCATGCCTGGCCAGAGCGATGAACCTGGTCTTGTACTGAGTGACACACATAGATCCCTGCTGGAGGAGCTCAAACTGCCTCCTAAGATCCTCTCACTGAGTAATGGGAAGGAACTTCCCCAAAAATACATGTGTGAACTGAGCCCAAGTCAAAGATGTAGACCCAGCTGGTCTGGCTAAGCAGTAGTCCCTCCACCAAGTCTTGTCTGCGCCAGATAGTCGAAAAGTAGCGAAGTCAACTCCATTGGACTCCACTATGACCATGTTCCGAAGAACCTCATAACAGTTGTCTAAATAATCCTGGGGATCCTCTGATGGTGCACCCGTAAATGTAGTAGTGAATAACTTGGTGAATCTGTCCAGTCTCCATAGAGCATCTGCTGACATAGCTCACCCTCGGCTGCCAGTGCCACACTACCCGGCTGAGCCACTCCAGCTGTCTGAGGTGCTGGAGTCTGAAACTGAGTGGCAACGTGCTCTGGGTATGAATGACAGGAGTCTGGGTCCCTCCCCTAGCCTGGGATCCAGCTGGTGCAGTACGAAGAAGACCGGCCTGAGCCACACTCTCCATAAGTCCTACCAAGCGGACTAGAGCGTCCTGAAGCACTAGGGTACCTATGAACCCCTCTGGGACCTGCGCTGGTCCAACTGGGACTGCCGGAGCTGGGACCTCCTCATCGGACTCGACCTGAGGGTCCTCCACTGGGGTTGCTGCTCTAGGCTGAGCCCTGCCCCGGCCTCAGCCTCTAGCACGGCCGCGTCCTCGGCCTCGACCCCTCGTAGGAGCTGTAGCAAGAGTGTCGGGCTACTAAACGGAACCAAGGGAAGCACGCATCCTCTCCATCTACGAGAGAATAGAATAGAAACTCGATCAGTATAAAGAATATACTACGCACGACAGAGTATGAAGAGAAGAGGAGTATCCTAACTTTGCAGCCTCTGGGGGATAAGTACAGACGTCTCCGTACCGATCCCTCAGACTCTACCAAGGTTGTCTGTGAGTTGTGAGACCCAAGAAACCTAGAGCCCTGATACCAACTTGTCACGACCCGAAATCCCACCTTTCAGACTGTGACTGCGTCTAACGTTGAACCCGCTAGACAAGCCAACTTATACTACATATTACTATTTTTAAATCAATCCAACAGTAGTAAAATTAATATCCTTCAAATCTTAACTGAAATAACCAACATACTTCATAGCTTTAACAACGGAAATGTAACAATACTCTGTAAATGCATAATGACATGGTAAAGATAACAGCATCGTATAATCCCAAAACCGGGGTGTCACAACCTCACGAACTATCTAAACTGAGTGCTAAATACAGAGCCTGAAAAGAAATATATAGTTGTCTTGAAACTAGGAGAAAAAAATAAGACAATAAGGAATCCAAATGCAGGAGAGACACCAAGGCCCACGAACGCCAGCGGGTATACCTTGAAGCTCTGGATGGACTGAAGGTGACTCCCTCAATGCAGTCCACTGGGTCCCGATGCGGGATCTGCACAACATTAAGAAGTGCAGTGTAGCATCAGTACAACCGACCCCATGTACTGAGTAAGTGCCAAGCCTAACCTCGGCCGAAGTAGTGACGAGGCTAGACTTGACAATAACGATAACATGTCCTATTCTACAGCAGGTAGCAGGGATAATACAAGGCAAGGGATAAGTAGGCAAGTAAGGGATACGAGAGCAGTAAAGGGGGAACAAGTGAAATAGATCAGTCAAATTGACAGATAGAAGTAAACAAGGGAGGCAATCTAACACAATAGACAACGAAACAAGTATAAGTACAAGAAATGTAAAACAATGGCATGACATCACCCTTGGTGCTTTTACTCTCGTCCTCACAATGCAATGTAATCAAATATCATGGAACGGCATCACCCTTTGTGTTTTTACTCTCTTCCTCACAATGCAATGTACAATGTAAGGCAATGTAAATCATGGCACGGCATTAAACTTTGTGCATATAATCAATGGAAATCATGGCACGGCATTAACCTTCGTGCTTATAATCAATATGCATCATGGCACGGCATCACCCTTCGTGCTTTACACTCTTCCTCACTATGCAATAAAATTAGATGTCATGGCACGACATCACCCTTCGTGCTTTACACTCTTCCTCACACAACAATAACAGATATAATGGCAAGGAGTATTGCATAGTGGAAATAGACAGTTCAAATCGCCCGGCAAGGGGAAAACATCAATTAATAACTCAATAAATGCCCGACAAGGGTCTCTGCTATAACCAATCACCTCAATCGCATACTCTACACTTGGATCATCATTCGTATCAACACTTCTCAAGCTCAACAGCCAATACTTTCAATCAAGAATAAGTTACCAAGTAAAGACAATCTCATAATATGCTAAACATGGAAGAAATACTGCATTCTATCAAAATAGACTCACGGGCATGCTTGACACACATTGCATAGCTACTCGTCACCTCACCTATGCAATGAACATGATAATCACTTAGCACATAGCAAATAATACCTATTCCCTCACCAAAGTTAGGCAAGACACTTACCTCGGTCCAAAGTATAGCAATCAACCCTCTAAGACCGTCTTTCCTTTATAATCCGACTCCGAAACAACGATATCTAGGCATAATTAATTCAATAATATCAATAAAAACTCAATAACACAATCCCATAGCCTAGATATTCAATTTCTAGCATTCTTCCAAAATTACCGAAATTCGACCCTAGGCCCGCTTGGTCCAAACTCGAGGTTTGGACCAAAACCCAATCACCCATAACCCCACGAGTTAAAATATATAATTTGTTTTGAAATCCGACCCCAAATTGGGGTTGAATTACCCAAAATTCCCCAAAACTTAGCTCTACCCAAAACCCATAATTTCTACTTTGATTTAGGAATTTAGGCCTAGATATTAGTGATTGATTGATGAAAACAGGAGAAAATGATGTTAAGAACACTTACCTATGGAGCTGTGGAGGAAACTTTCTTCAAAAATCGCCTATGCGATCGCATAGTGTAACAGTCTACTCCCAGGCACGAAGCTATGCAATCGCGGGCAAATCAATGCGATCGCATAGAGTAATGGAACTGACACCAGCAAAGTGCAATTACACCAGATTTTTCATGCATTTCATACCCCGTTAGCTACCCGAAACTCACCCGAGCCCTCGGGTCTCAAAACCAAAAACACACACGACTCCCAAATCATCTTACGGACTTATTCAAGCATTTTGATCATCAAAATATCATCAAAAACAAGGAATTAAACCTCAAAACTCATAGATATTTCTTAAATTCATAAAGCTTAATTTTTCCAATTTTGATCTGAAACACGTCATCTCAAGTCCGTTTTACACCAAATTTCACAGATAAGTCCCATAACATATATTAAACTTGTTCCGGGGCTACGGAACCATAATATGGGTCCGGTAACACGGTTTTCACATAATTATTCATTTTCAAAATCCTTATTTTCAGCGAACAATTTTCTTTACAAATTCATTTCTCGGGCTTGGGACCTCGGAATTCGATTCCGGGCATACACCCAAGTCCCATATTTTCCTATGAACCCTCTGGGACCCTCAAATCACGGGTCCGGGTCCGGGTCTGCTTACCAAAAATGTGGACCTAAGTCAACTTTGTCCATTTAGTTATAATAAAATTCTATTTTCATCAAATTTCAACATACAGACTTCCCAGCTACACGCCCGGGCTGCGCACACATATCGAGTTGAGACTAACAGAGGCTTTCGAGGCCTCGAAACACAGATTTAGCTAGAATTACTTAGGATGACCTTTTGGGTCATCACAATTTCCACCTCTAAAACAAACGTTCGTCCTCGAACGGACAAGAAAAGTACCTGAGTCTGAGAAAAGATGGGGATAGCAAGTCCTCATAACGGACTCGGACTCCCAGGTAGCTGCCTCGGCAAGCTGTCCTCTCCACTGAACACGAACCGAAGGATAACTCTTCGACCTCAACTAGCGAACCTGCCTATCTAATATAGCTACCGGCTCCTCTTCATAAGTCAGATCCTTGTCCAACTGGACACCGCTGAAGTGTAGAACATGAGATGGATCTGCAATATACCTCCGGAGCATAGATACGTGAAACACTGGATGTACGCCTGATAAATGCGGTGGCAAGGCAAGTCTGTAGGCCACCTCTCCTACCTTGTCCAAAATCTCAAATGGACCAATATACCTAGGGCTCAACATGCCCTTCTTTCCGAATATCATCACGCCCTTCATAGGAGACACTCGAAAGAACACCTGGTCTCCTACCATGAAAGCCAAATCTCGAACTCTACGATTTGCATAACTTTTTTGCCTTGACTGAGCTGTACGAAGCCTATCCTGAATGATCTTCACCTTATCCAAGGCAACCTGGACTAACTCAGAACCCAATGATCTAGCCTCTCCGGGCTCAAACCATCCGACTGGAGACCGACATTGCCTACCATACAACGCCTCAAACGGAGCCATCTGAATGCTCTACTGGTAACAGTTGTTGTAGGCAAACTCTGCTAAAGGAAAGAACTGATCCCATGAACCACCAAAATCAATAACACATGCCCGCAACATATCCTCCAAAATCTGAATAGTACGCTCGGGCTGTCCGTCCGTCTGAGTATGAAATGTTGTGCTCAACTTAATCTGAGTGCCCAACTCTCTCTGAAATACTCTCCAAAAATGGGAGGTAAACTGAGTACCTCGGTCTGATATGATAGATAAGGGCACACCGTGCAATCTGACAATCTCCCTCATATAGATCTGAGCTAACTTCTCCGCTGAATATGAAACCGCCACCGGAATGAAATGTGCTGACTTGGTCAGCCTATCCACCACAACCCATACTGCATCAACCATCCTCTAGGTCTGTGGAAGTCCAACTACAAAATCCATCGTGATACTCTCCCATTTCCACTCGGGTAAGTATCATTTTGCAACTTTTCGATGATGCCAAAAGGGGGAAGATGTGTTGTGTTGTTGTTCAAAAAATTTTAAAGTGATATTTATAACCTAATGAACCTGGTTCTTGATTATTAATGCTCAAAAATATACAAAGTGTTAGATGTGTATACAGGATAAAAGTACAAAGTTTGTTATAATCAAAAAGGGGGAATTTGTTGGCCCATGTCACTGAATGGGTTTTGAAGATTGACAAAAGGTGACAAGTTGAACCAGGTCCATCATAGCATACACCTCTGAATGAAGCAGTTGGTACAAGAATCGTACAAGTCTAGGATATATCAGTGATTGTTGAGTATCAAAGAACTAAGAGAATGTCTCCTAATATGAAAAGGTTGCAAACTGATAAAGATGACAGAAGATGATTTCAGCTAGGACAGGAATAGAGGAAGGAAGTTGAGGTACAATCAAACTCATTTACCAAGGAAGTGTTGGATCAGAATTGAGTCATGGACTAGAAGAAACAGTTCCATTGTTTGTGTATCGAGTCTAGGTAATTGTAGTAGGAGTTTTAACATTTTATCTTTTCAGCTTACTTAGAAGCAATTGTAATAGGTACAAATTGATCAAGTTAGAGTTGGCTTGAAATCTGTAGAAATTAGCTAGAGGCTAGTTGATACAAAGAGGATTAGAGTTAGTCCTAGGATTACAAAAGAGTTTATTTTGTAAGTCCGTTTGGCTCAGTGGTTTCAGTGAAGTGTTTGAGCAAATCCTACTGAGGAGTTGGTCGTGGTTTGTTCACCTTTTGAGCCAGGTGTTTTCCACGTAAAAATCTATGTGTCTTTACTATTACTACTTTATTATTCCGCAAACAGTAGTAAGAAGTATACTAAGAAGAACCAGGTTCTTCTTATTAGACAGCACTCGAAAATAAGGTACTGCACAATTAACTTGTAATATTGTGTAATATTGAAGTCTAAAACATCAATTGGTATCAGAGCAGGGTATCCTTGAAAAGGCTAACACCTAGGAAAAGATCAAGACGAGTGCACCACCTGGGAACTGGGAAGGTCAATCAACTGCAAGGCCACCACTCTTCAATGGCCAGTGATATTCTTGGTGGAAGAATAGAATGAAGGATCACCTTATTGGAGAGGATTATGAACTCTGGGACATAGTCACTGATGGACCACTTGAAACAATGAAGAAAACCAATGAAGGAGTAGATGTGCCTAAGACTAGGGCTGATTGCACAAGTGAGGATCTGAAGAAATGGGAGAAGAATGCCAAGGCCAAGGGGTGGCTAGTGTGTGGACTAGGCCCAGATGAATACCGCAGAATCCAAAGCTGCACCACTGCCAAGGAAATCTGGGATACTCTACAAGTGGCTCATGAAGGAACAACTCAAGTGAAGAGGTCTAGAGGTACATTGTTATACTCTCAGTATAAAAACATCACTATGAAAGAAGGAAAAACAATTCAAGAGATGTACACAAGGTTCACAACCTTGACTAATGAACTCAAGTCCCTTGGAAGAGTCATCCTTGAAGAAGACAAGGTTGAGAAGATTTTGACAAGGATTCTGCCTACCTCCTGGGAAAGCAAGATAACTGCCATCCAGGAATCCAAAAATATGGCAACCCTTAGACTAGATGAGTTGATTGGCATCCTTACTGCTTATGAACTCAAAAGGAAAACCATGAAAATGGATGCCCCAAAGAAGGAAAGAAGTCTAGCACTAAGGATCACAGAGGGAGCAGATCTAGAGGATGATGAGATGGCCATGATAACCAAAGAATTCAGAAACTTTCTCATAAGGAATAAAGGAATCTCTAGAGGATGAAACTTCAACAAGGCAAAGGCTCCTGAAAGGCCAGCTAATGAGGGATGCTACAAGTTGGAAAAACTGATCGTCTCATCAAGAACTGTCCCCAGTGGGGAGTAGAATGGAGGCAGGAGAGATATGAAAGAAAGAACAGGAAGAAGGAACTGGTCCAACCCAAGAAAACTACCACAAAGGCTATGGTTGCTGCTTAGGGGGAAAGTTCAGATGAAGAATCAGAAGATGGTGAGACGGGCGATCAGGCTCTCATGGCAATTGGAGAATCTGATGAGGAGACTTATGAAGAACCACAGGTAAGTATCTCACATCGTAAAACAAAAATAAAGTTTCTATCTAAGGAGAAACTCTCTGAGTTGCTACTTGACTTCATTGATGATTCTGAGGAGACAACTAAAGAGAAAGATCAACTATCTAAAGAGTGTGCAATGCTGAGAGCAAAATGCATGGACCTGGAAATAAGGGTCAGTGAATCTGAAAAGAAAAACACTGTCTTGATGAACCAGGTTCAACCACTCGAAACTGAGATTCTAGAACTAAAATCTGAAAATTTAAAGTTAAGACTAGGATACAGTAAAAAAGTAGTTGATCACTCTCATGCTAAGTTAGAAGAAGACTTAGGTAAACTGAAAGATAAAATGTATGCCAAAGATGAGCAGATAAGATCTCTTAAAGAAGAACTTGGAAAAGTCAAACATGATTATGATAGAACACGTAAGTGGAATAAGTCTTCTGATGCTTTAATATGGCTTCAATAGAATCATAGTATCAACCAGAGAGGGCATTGTTTTGGGAGTCAATTGCCTAAGTGGGATCCCAAAAGCAAGTATCTCACTCTCCCTGAAAATAAAATTTGCACCCATTGTGGGAAGACTGGCCACTCTAAATATGAGTGTTCTGCAAAAGAAAAGGCCAGTCAAAAAAATGAGATATTCATTAAAAAGAAAAACTGGCTACCAAACTGGGCCAGAAAAAATCTGATTCATCCATTCTCTCATGGAAAAGGACCCAAACTAGTTTGGGTTCTTAAGACTAACCCCTGATTTTCTTTTGAAGGTACAAGTGAAGAGAAGTAGCCAATTTTGGTTTTTTGATAGTAGTTGCTCTAAGCATATGAAAGGGAACAAGGAACGGTTCCTTTCACTTAAAAACCTCAAAGGAGGAAATGTCTCCTTTGGAAACAGAAAGAAAGGTGAAATAATAGGGGTCGGCAAGGTAGTTAAAGATGACGCACGTTCAATTGAACATGTGTATTTGATAGATGGCTTGAAATATAGCCTAATAAGTGTGTTACAACTGTGTGACAGAGGTAACCTTGTCGCTTTTACTTTCACAAAATGTTTTGTGATCAACCTGCTTATTGACAAGATTTTTTTGCAGGGAAAAAGAATGAACAATATCTATGTCATTAACTTGTCCACACTGTCTAACAATGAACTCACTTGCCTTAGTGTGTTGGACAGTGATCCCCTCCTATGGCACAAAAGACTTGGTCATGCAAGTCTGACTCAACTTAACAAGCTGGTCTCTAAGGACTTAGTGGTAGGGCTTCCTAACATTAAGTTCAAAGAAGAAAAGGTTTGTGAGGCATGTGCAAGGGGGGAAGCAAGTAAGGTCTTCTTTCAAAAGTAAAAATGGTCAGTACCACCAGGACGTTGGAACTGGTTCATATGGATCTGTGTGGTCCCATGAGAACTCTAAGAAGAGGTGGGAAGAGAAATGTGATGCTGCTAGTAGATGATTTCTCAAGGTTCACTTGGACCTTATTCTTGGCATCTAAGGATGAAGCATTTGAAATGTTCACCTCATTTGTCAAGAAAATTCAGAATCAATTAGGACATCAACTAGCATCCATAAGATCTGACCATGGTACTGAGTTTGAAAATGCTAAGTTTGCCGAGTTCTGTGAGGAACATGGTGTGAATCACAATTTTTCTGCTCCTAGAACCCCACAGCAAAATGGGGTTGTTGAAAGGAAAAACATAACTCTTGAAGACATGGCAAGAACCATGCTTCTATCAAGCAAACTACCTCACAGCTTCTGGGCAGAAGCAATTAACACTGCATGTTATATTATCAATAGATGCATGACCAGACCTCTGGTAGAGAAAACTCCCTATGAATTACTTAAAGGGAGAAAGCCCAACATATCCCATCTTAGGGCTTTTGGATGCAAGTGTTATGTGCATAATAATGGCAAAGATTCTTTAGGAAAATTTGATCCCAGAAGTGATGAGGGAGTGTTCTTGGGATATTCTACACATAGCAAAGCTTATAAAATATACAATAAAAGAACTATGTGTGTAGAAGAAAGTGTACATGTTGTCTTTGATGAAACTAACACTTTATCTGAGAGACAGGAACCAGAAGATGAGGAGCTTGGACTGGTGAGGAGCAATGACTACATTGAAGCACCTATGGCAGATGGAATTGGTGATGGACCAGGTTCAACAACCCCACGCAACTCGACAGGGGGAATTCCTCATGAAAATACTGGTCCTGATCCTGTTCCACAGCAACAAGACAACATGGAACAATCCAGAAGTGAACAATTGGTTCTTAAACCACACAGATATCAGAGTTCTTACCCTCTTGAGAACATCATGACAGACTTGAGATCTGGAATCAAAACTAGATCCTCCTTGAAAAATATGTGTGCGTTTGATGCATTTCTATCCTTGATTGAACCAAAGAACATTGTTGAAGCCCTGAAAGATGCTGACTGGGTAACTGCTATGAAAGAGGAGCTGAATCAATTTGAGAGAAGTCAAGTATGGAACTTGGTACCCAGGCCACTGGACAGATCAATAATTGGCACCAAGAGGGTCTTCAGGAACAAACTCGATGAGGATGGAACTGTTACAAGAAACAAGGCAAGAATGGTTGTTCAAGGATACAGCCAAGAAGAGGGAATTGATTATGATAAGACCTTTGCTCTTGTGGCAAGATTGGAGGAAATCAGACTTCTTATAGCATTTGCTGCACACATGGAATTCACTCTGTATCAGATGGATGTCAAAAGTGCTTTTCTCAATGGTTTTTTGAAGGAAGAGGTATTTGTAAAACAGCCTCCTGGTTTTGAAAGCAAAGAATCACCTGATCATGTATATAAAATTGACAAGGCTCTCTATGGTCTCAAGCAAGCACCTAGAGCTTGGTACGAGAGATTGTCAAAATTCCTGCTGGAACATGGGTACAAACGAGGCAAAATAGACAGTACTTTGTTCTTAAAGGAAAAGGGAAAAGATCTTCTGATTGTACAAATATATGTTGATGATATCATATTTGGGGCAACAACTGAGAAGCTCAGCAAGGAATTTTCTACATTAATGGGGAATGAGTTTGAAATTAGTATGATGGGTGAGCTAACCTTTTTCTTAGGTCTGAAAATCAAACAAACTCCATATGGAACAATGATTCATCAACAGAAGTATGTGAAAGAACTACTAAAGAAGTTCAAAATGGAAGATTCAAAGAAGATAGATACCCCAATAGCCACAGCTACAAAATTGGATGTGGATGAACCTGGTTCATCCGTTGATCAGAAGACGTACAGAAGGACGATTGGGTCTCTACTATATCTTACTGCAAGTAGACTTGATATTGTGTTCAGTGTGGGACTATGTGCTAGGTTTCAAGCCAATCCAAAGGAGTCCCATCTCACTGCAGTAAAAAGAATTTTTAGATATCTGAAGGGCACTACTGATTTGTGCCTTTGGTATCCTAAAGGTAGTAATTTTGACTTTGTATGATATGTTGATGCTGATTATGCAGGTTTCCTGGTTGACAGGAAAAGTACTTCAGGCATGGCTCACTTTTTGGGCTCCAGCCTTGTCTCTTGGGCCACCAAGAAACAAAATTCAGTAGCCTTGTCTACTGTTGAGGCTGAATATGTGGCTGCAACCTCTTGCTCTTCCCAGTTGCTATGGATCAAGTACCAACTCCTGGACTTTGGTATAGATGTGGGATGCATTCCTATTTACTGTGATAACACTAGTGCAATTAGTATGACTAAGAACCCGGTTCATCACAAGAGGACTAAGCACATAGATGTTAGGCACTATTTCCTAAGGGATAACTATGAAAAGGGGATGATCTCAATTGAATTTTGTGCCACTGATCATCAAATTGCTGATATATTTACCAAAACGTTGAGCAGGGAGCATTATGAAAGAAACAGGCTTGAATTAGGGATGATTAAGATCACCTAATTGAAAAACAAAAAGGGAAGTTTTCTGGCTAGAAATTTTAATTAGGTACTTAATCAGATTAATCATTGCTCAGTACTATGTCTTTATTGCCATACTCTTCTGCCATGTATTAATATGATTCCCTAGTTGCTAATGATGTTTTTCTATTTTTGTGAATTGAGGCAAAATAAGGATTTTTAACAGGATGAACTTGGTTCATCCATGCTGGTTTACATGACTGACAAGGTACGTTCTCATCTCCACACATGTATTAATTCAAGTACAGTTATACATGAGCAGGACTCTATCCATTTATGGTTCAGTTCAAATTCTCGTACTTACCCAAATAATGAACCAGTTTCAAGAAGCTCTGTCACATTAAATTAGCCTAGTTTTAGGGGGGAAGAAACGGTCTAATCAATGTCCAATCACTGACAGTCCTTAATCGATTAGTATCCTACTTGTGTTAATACACTTCCGTTATAATCACCCCAGCCACAAGTTAAAGGCCATCATTACCCATTGTGAATAAAGTAATAGACAAACCCTGTTCAAGTCACCCTACACTCAAATCTCTACTGCCTTTTGCCCCCTCTTCTTTTTCTCCCAAAAATTTAATACCATGTCGTCTACTTCATCTGATTCTCAAAATCGTGACTACGATGAAGGAGTATATGAGTCTGATTCTCCAGCGGTCTATAGTTCTGAATCCTCTGAGACACCTGAAACCCCTGAACACCATGATGCCCCTGAACCCACACCAAACCCTACCCCATCCCCCAAACCCCGTCGTGTCAAGGTTCTTGCACGCAAATCTGTGGCCTCAGGTTCACGAGCAAAGTTCTTGGAAGATTTATTACAGGCTGAAGAAGAACCCAAACCAGATTCGTCCAGTGAATCGTTCAAATCAGCACATGAAGACAATGCACCTGGTTCGTCCAGTGTTGAGAAAGGTAATACTGAAGTTACCTCTGTGTTAAATTCTGAAAATAGATTTGTGTTGGTGGGGTTTGTGGTGGATGTGGAAGTGCCAAGTAGGCAAAGAAAAACCGGGAAAATTCTTGAGAACAAGGGAGATGCAAGTTTGAGGGGATCTAGGAAGGATGGTTCCACACTTGAAATTTGTGTCCCCATTCTTGAAGATCTTGAAGATGATGTCGTAGTGATAGGGGGAACTAATGAAGTTGAGGAAGATGTTGTTGGGTTAGAAAAGCTAATGAATGAGATAGATGAACGTGTTTATTCTGGGGAAGAAACTTTGGCTGAGAGACTGAAGAAACTGGGGGACTCATACAACCCCAAGAAGAGAAGGACTCCAAAGTCCATCAAGTCTAAAGCCTCCGTTTCCTCAAAGAAAAGGAAAATTGATGAGTCTATTGGTGTACCTGTTCCAAGGGTACGAGATACGAGAAATACTATTCGAGAAGAATAGGAGAAGCTGTAAAAAGCTCTGTAAGAGAGCAAAAGAAAGAAGACAGAGAAAGGGAAAGCGAAAGTGGGGGAGCCTGTTGAGGCTATTGCTAATGATGAGCTGTTGGACCTGGTCCAACAAGAAGAGGAGGTCGCTCCAGTGGTGATCAAGACACCCAAGCCCAAAATGTCTAAGACTTCCACAAATAAGTCAGCACCTGTGTCTGCTACCACCGTGAGTACATCTACGAGGACAAGGTCTAAAGTAAAGTGAAAGAATAAAGTTCAGATTGTTGAGAGGGATGATGATCCTGGATGGAGTGGAGATGAAGAGAAGGAGGTTGGAGAAGTGTCGACTGACAGAGTTGCCATGTTGCCAAGAGACATATCTTGAAGGGAAAGTTACTGAAGGATTTGGAGGATCTGGGTATGAGGTACTTAGTGGATTTTCTGGCAGCGCAAGGCTGGAAGGACATGGTCCTTCGCATGGAAGGCAGGCTGGTCAGAAATGAGGTTGTGGAGTTCATGGGGAATGCAACTATGATTGGAGGAAGGGTTACATCATTGGTCAGGGGAGTTGAAGTATCCTTTGATGCTCAAGAACTGGGAGTCATTCTAGACATTCCATCTGAGGGCTATGACGACTATACAAGGCAGAGATGGCCTTGCTTGGATGGAATGGCTTCAGCACTCAACATCACCAGATTCTTTTGTGACAATGAAGAGGAGCCTGAACCCAGGGCTGTGTACAAAAGCGAGATGAAGCCTGAACACAAGTTGTTCTTTGAGTTTGTAATTAATTTTTTGCTGCCCAGACAAGAATGCAGGCACATTGCCAACTACATGGATCTAACACTCATGGAGTACCTGTACAAAGGTAAGGAGATCAATTGGCCATCTTTAATCATCTAGCTTTTGGACAAAGTGGTGAATGGAACCAAGGCCCATTCAATTCCTTATGGCTTTATCCTTACTGCAGTTCTGGCTCATTTTGGAGTTCCCACAAAGAAGGCTGAAATGGCTACTGCAAAGGATTTCTTTGGGAAGGACACTTTGTTGTCATGTGATTACACTGTCAGTGCCCCGGCAGATGAACCTGGTTCATCTCGGAAG
>ML288147.1:52813-124391 GCA_005239495.1 Nicotiana undulata
CCCACAAAGAAGGCTGAAATGG
This sequence comes from Nicotiana undulata, assembly GCA_005239495.1. Classification (NCBI taxonomy): domain Eukaryota; kingdom Viridiplantae; phylum Streptophyta; class Magnoliopsida; order Solanales; family Solanaceae; genus Nicotiana; species Nicotiana undulata. Next base: position 52,836 of record ML288147.1, read on the forward strand.
CTACTGCAAAGGATTTCTTTGGGAAGGACACTTTGTTGTCATGTGATTACACTGTCAGTGCCCCGGCAGATGAACTTGGTTCATCTCGGAAGCAACCAGTCAATAGCAAGGTCCGTACTCTGGTGCAGGAAAGCGAGCAAAAGGATATGGAGATCCTTCGATTGAAGACTCTCTTAGTTGAGGTGGAAGCTGAGCGTGATGCTCTCAAAGCTGAATTAGCCAAGGAGAAGGAGAAAAACGAGGGTGTCTTACACCAAATGTTGTCTCTTCTCCAAACCAAGAATCCAGCCTCTTCTGCACCACCCACGACTTAGAAATTTCCAGAACTACCCTCTCATATCCTATCAAGTGCCCAGTTCGGGACAGTGTCATGTGTCTTTTGTTTCAGTTTTTAATTATGTCTTACTCATGTTTTGGCTGTTTTTTATTTTAATCTGTTTTGGTGCTGATAATCCATGTTAATCAATGAAAGCTTGGTGTTTTGAAAAATGTCTCTATTATGGTTTAGCTTACATTATTGGTTTCTTGTGTTGAATAATCATGTTTGCACCTGCAGTTGCCTAAATTGACCATGAGTAAGAATTAATAACTGGTAAGTATCATTTTGCAACTTTTCGATGATGCCAAAAGGGGGAAGATGTGATGTGTTGTTGTTCAAAAATTTTTAAAGTGATATTTATAACCTAATGAACCTGGTTCTTGATGATTAATGCTCAAAAATATACAAAGTGTTAGATGTGTATACAAGATAAAAGCACAAAGTTTTTCATCATCAAAAGGGGGGAATTTGTTGGCCCATGTCACTGAATGGGTTTTGAAGATTGACAAAAGGTGACAAGTTGAACCAGGTCCATCATAGCATACACATCTGAATGAAGCAGTTGGTACAAGAATCGTACAAGTCTAGGAGATATCAGTGATTGCTGAGTATCAAAGAACTAAGAGAATGTCTCCTAATACGAAAAGGTTGCAAACTGATAGAGATGACAGAAGTTGATTTCAGCTAGGACAGGAATAGAGGAAGGAAGTTGAGTTACAATCAAACTCGTTTACCAAGGAAGAGTTGGATCAGAATTGAATCATGGAATCAACAAACAGACTCTATAAATAATCAATGTATTACTGTTGAAAGAAGTGACACACAAGTACTAAAGTGAATCAAGATCTGAAGTAAAAGTTCCAGAGATATTTTGCAAGCAGAATTGTTGTGCGATACAAAGGCTACAGTTCAACTAGAAGAAACAGTTCCATTGTTTGTGTATCGAGTCTAGTTGATTGTAGTAGGAGTTTTAACATTTTATCTTTTCAGCTTACCTAGAAGCAATTCTAATAGGTACAAATTGATCAAGTTAGAGTTAGCTTGAAATCTGTAGAAATTAGCTAGAGGCTAGTTGATACAAAGAGGATTAGAGTTAGTCCTAGGATTACAAAAGAGTTTATTTTGTAAGTCCGTTTAGCTCAGTGGTTTTAGTGAAGTGTTTGAGCAAATCCTACTGAGGAGTAGGTCGTGGTTTTTTCACCTTTTGAGCCAGGTGTTTTCCACGTAAAAATCCCTGTGTGTTTACTATTACTGCTTTATTATTCCGCAAACAGTAGTAAGTAGTATACTAAGAAGAACCAGGTTCTTATTAGACAGCACTCGAAAATTGGGTGATGCACAATTAACTTGTAATATTGTGTAGTATTAAAGTCTAAAACATCAGGCCACAAACACTCTGAACCAGGTAAATTTCATGAATTTTTAACTAACAATGCAGACATATTCGCTTTCTCTCATGCATATGTGTCAGGTATCTCAAAGGACATCGCCATACACAAATTAAACGTGGACCCGATATATCCGCCAGTACGACAAATGAGAAGGAAATTCAGTGCCGCAATCAACGAAGCAGTCAGCGAGGAAGTAGAAAAACTACTGGCCAATAGCTCCCATCCGAGAATCCAAGTACCCCTAGTGGGTCGCCAACGTAGTAATGGTAAAGAAGAAAAATGGGAAGTGGCGCATGTGCGTCGACTTCACAGACCAGAACAAAGCATGCCCAAAGGACTCCTTCTCGCTGCCACATATCGACCAGCTCATAGATGCAACGACAGGACACGAGTTGCTAAGCTTCTTGGACGCATACTTGGGATATAATTAGATCCTCATGGAAGAGGAGGTTCAGGAAAAAACGACTTTCATAACTCACCAAGGTACTTACTGTTATCGATTCATGCCATTCGGACTAAATAACGCAGGGGCAACTTACCAAAGGTTGGTCACCAAGATGTTCAAAGAACAACTCGGCAAAACGATGGAAGTATACATAGACGATATGCTAGTCAAATCCAAAAGGAAAGAAGATCATATCGACCATTTGAAAGAAGCCTTTGTCATACTGAGACACTACGACATGAAACTAAACCCCGAGAAATGCGCCTTCGGCGTAACATTAGGCAAGTTCCTCGGCTTCTTGGTGTTACAAAGAGGCATCCAAGTCAACCCCGACCAGATCAAAGCCATCGAAGGAATACCCGAACTATTGACCAGCAAAAAGCAAGTACAGAAGCTCACCGGCTGCATAGCCGCACGGTCAAGGTTCATCTCACTATCTTCAGACAGATGCCACAAATTCTTCGACGTCCTCAAAAAGGACAACGAACTCCAGTGGAACTCAGAATGTGTCGAAGCCTTGAGAGAACTGAAGGCATATCTGTCCTCACCTCTACTGCTCGCCAAAGCCAAAACCGGTGAACGCCTCCTAGTGTATTTGGCGGTATCATAAGTGGTGGTAAGTGTTGTACTCGTCCGTGAAAACAAAGGAATGCAATCATGATCTATTATATCAGTAAAACTCTGGTCGATGCCGAAAAGAGGTACCCATACCTCGAGAAACTAGCTGTGGTACTGGTCACGGATTCACAGAAGCTCAGACCTTACTTTCAGTACAATCATATATCAGTCGTCACGACCTTTCCCCTTAGAAGTATCTTACATAAACCCAAACTGTCGGGAAGATTGGCCAAGTGGGCCATCGAACTAAGCGAGCATGATATCACATATCAGTCGCAAACAGCGATAAAGTCGCAAGTGCTAGCCGACTTCAACGCCAAGATAATGCCTAAAGTCGAAAGGGAAGCCTCCCATAACTCTTCCTTTCAACCAGACCTATGGGTCCTACACACCGATGGCGCTTCTAACGCGTCAAGATCGGGACTGAGACTCGTACTTGAGGTCCCAACGGGCGAAGTAATCCGCCAATCTATACGATGCCCGGATATAACTAACAACGAGGCCGATACGAGGCCGTTATTGCATGACTAAAACTAGCCCTCAAATATGGAGCCCGACTAGTTATCCTCCGGTGCGATTCAGATCTTGTGGTCAACCAAGTAACAGGGACTTATCAGGTCAAGGAGCAAAGATAACAAAAGTACCGGACGGAAATCCACAAATTACAGCTAGAATTCAACGAATGTCGGCTCGACCAAATACCTCGAGCTCAAAACACTGAAGCAGACAGCCTCTCCAAGTTAGCAGTAGCAACAAAGAGTATAAGTGGAAAAGAAAATGTCGTCACATTACTCTACTCGTCATTAGACCAACTTGAGGTACACTCTGTAAACTTAACCTTGTACTGGCGCAATTGTATTATAACTTACTTGCGGGAGGGAACACTCCTGACAGACAAAAAAGAAGCAAGAAAGCTCAGAATGCAGGAAGCCAGGTACAACATCATCGACAACAACCTGTACAAAAGGACGTTCGGCGGCCCTTTGGCAAAATGCCTAGGACCAAACCAAACCATGCGAGTACTCGAAGAAGTACACGAAGGCCATTGTAGCACCAACACCAGAAAACGAGCACTCGTTAGATGCCTCATACGGTCTGGCTACTACTCGCCCACCATGAAAAAAGAAGTCGCAGACTTTGTCAAAAATGCGAATAATGCCAAAAGTACGACCCCATGATACACCAAGCAGGCGAACATGTCCATTCAGTCATGCCACCCTGGACGTTCATCAAATGGGGAATGGACATCATAGGGCCGCTCCCGGTCGGGCGAGGTAATGTCTGTTTCCTCTTAGTTTTGACTGACTATTTCTCTAAATGGGTGGAAGTAGGTGCCTTTGCCCAAATACGCGAATAGGAAGTCATCACATTCATATGGAGAAATATAATATGTCGCTTCGGCATCCCAGAAGAGATCAGTTGTGATAACGAACCAGTGTTCACCGAGAAAAGACCATCGAGTTCTTCGAGAAATGGCACATCAAGTGCATACTCTCCACGCCATATCATCCCGCCGGAAACGTCCAGGCCGAATCCTCCAACAAAACTATAATAAACATCATGATAAAGAAACTCGAGGACACCAAGGGACTGTGGCCAGAAGTGTTATAGGAATATCGCACTACGCCAAAGACAAGCACAGGAGAAACTCCATACTCTTTAGTCTACGGCATAGACGCAGTCATACCAGTCGAGGTCGGATAGCCAAGCCCGAGATACTCCAATGAAATTGGACCAAGCAACGACGAAAGCAGAAAACAAGACCTCAACGGCATAGAGGAACTGTGGGATATGGCATACATAAGGATGGTCGCCCTAAAAAAAAGAGCAGAACGGTACTACAACAAAAAGGCAAAGGTTCAACCACTCAAAGTCGGGGACTAGATCCTCAAGGCTAAAACACCGGCAAGCAAAAACCCAAAGGAGGGAAAACCAGGAACCAACTGGGACAGACCGTACAAAATCACCGCAACAGTGAACAAAGGATCATTCCAGTTAGAAACAATGGAAGGGAAACTGTTGCCCAACAACTGGAACATCGCTCATCTCAAGTACTTCAACATCTAAAACAGACGCCCTCTAAATCGTACTCATTTTCCCTCACTCGGGTTTTATCCCTAGATGGGTTTTACCGAGGAAGTTTTTAATGAGGCGATGAGGGAGTCTCCTCGAAGTTCTAGTTGTTCATTCATCTCTCCAGCTATCGTCTACTCCAGCCGGACCAATGAAGGGACTAGGTAGAGAGAGAACTTCTCAAATGTATACGATAAACAAAGTATGTAACATTATCCTATAAAATTCTCCAATGCAGTGAATAAACAAAGCAACACACAAATTTTCTTCGCACAACTCCAGAATCGCTCCACTCCACTTACATTCGACCTTGATCGAAATATTTACATTCAAACTCACTCGAATATTTACAGTTGACTCCGAATCATGTACATTCCTCACTCAAATTATTTATATTCGAAATCACTCGAATATTTACATTCGACTTCGAATCACTTACATTCGAACTCGTTCGAATTATTTACATTCGACTTCGCTAGGATCATTTACATTCGACCTCGCTCGAATCGTTTACATTCGACCTCGCTCGAATATTTACAATCGACTTAGAATCATTTACATTCGACTTCGAATCATTTAGATTCGACTTCGAATCACATACATTCGACCTCGTTCAAATTATTTACATTCAACTTCGCTCGAATCATTTACATTTGACCTCACTCGAATCGTTTACATTAGACCTTGCTCGAATATTTACAGTCGACTTTGAATCATTTACATTCGACTTCATTCGAATCCTTTATATTCGACCTCGCTCGAATCATTCGACTTTGCCCAAAGTATTTACACTCGACGACCGGCCAAAGATTGGCCCGAGCCAGCAAACGAGCGGCCCATAAAAATAACATTGCAGTGAAATAAGGCAAGAAACAAGAAAGCAAAACATTCAACAAAAGGCAACCATTACATTACAAACCAATCAGGTTACAAACTCGCTTCTTTTACAACGGGCCCGAGTACACCCTCACAAAAACAAAAACAAAAAGAGAGCACCAAAAATCTAAGTACAAGACACTAAGCCACATCATCCCCTTCAGCATATTCGTCATCATACCATGGATCAGAAGCAAGCCCATCCACCGCATCATCATCACCATCGTCCCCACCAGGCGAGTCGGGAGCGTAGCCACAAGCTCCACGGGCTTCCGCGTTTTGGAATGACCGTCGGTGAGTTCCTCCTCAAAAACCTTTCTGGAGGCCCTCCGACCTGAACACGTCCAGCCGAGCCTCAGCATGGATCCACATCTCATATAGCTCCCGCGGCACGCTCGCATCAGCAGAAGCTTGAGGAACTGACAGATGGGCCAACTGCTCCTTCTCAGCCCTCAAAACCATTATATGCTCGTTCAAACATGCCAGCTCCGCTTCCAGACCTCCAACCTTCTCCTCCAGTCTCGCCACTATGAGCGCCAAAGTCTCTACTTCGATAGCCCGCTCAAATATACAGACACACAGGGTCCCCGCCAAGGCCGCCGCCTCCGCTATCGAGGTTGTCCTAATCGACTCCACCATTTCCAACTAAGCCTTCATAGTGGCAACCCTCGCCTAGAGGTCCGAGTTCTCAGCCATTACTCCCTTTCCCGGTTCGAGCTCGTCTTCCTTAGACTTCAACGCCTCTTCGAGCTCGCTACACCGGCTGATGGCTTTCAATATCTCCTCGTCCTTCTCTTTTTGCTCTTCATCCATCCCCGTAATCTCACCACGTAGTTCCTGGAACTGCCCGTCCTCGCCAACGCTTCTGACCACCTTCCAGTATTTGGAGTGGTACTCCCTCTACTTGGACTCCATCCTATTATACTGAATCACCATCTCCTCCTCGTGTCGGTCGCGCTCGCAATATCAAGAATGAGAGTCTGACAAAGAAGGGAAGACGTCAGCCAAGACAATGATATTAAAAAACCATATGAAAGCATAGTTAAAGTACTCACCCGCAAGGCCATCCTAGATATGCCAAGGGAGAGATCGGCGTCATTCAGTGTTTGCAGAGTTTTGTTCTCGACCTCGGCACACATAGGGGAAAACGACGGCGCCACATGCTTAGTATCAACAAGAAGTTTGTCCACATGTATGCCTATGTGACAGTTAGGACCCTCCTTCCTAATCTCCACATGGGTTCTCCTTTCAGTAAAGGCTCTCACCTCGTCGGAATCGATATCGGACGAGTCGATTTCCCTCATGCCAGGGTCGCCACTTCGTCTCTCCCCCGACGAAGAATGATCACCCACTATATTTGCAAGCTCCATATTGCTACAGGTATCCTCCGCCCTGGAAGGCATCTCTCCCATGACATATTCGTTCATAACGCCCGTCTTCTCGGCCGGGAAATTCTCCAACCTCGCCACGAGGATAGAAGTCCTCTCCGACCCTACCGTGGCTACGGCTTTTCCCTTCTCTACCCTTCGCCTCTTCCTCGGTGACGTTTCCCCTTTAGGAGAAGGTTTGTCATTAAGGAGGAAAACTTGTTGAGGCGGGACGTCTCCTGGAGCAGCCACATAATAGGGAACGGGCCCTTCTGACCGCCGAGTCCCAATTCCGCCTCTCGTGGGTTCAACCATAGTAAAATCCCTCGCAACCGAGATCGCCTTTTGACGAAAGGTGAGAACGGGCATATTCGCTTTCTTAGAAGCCCGCCGACCTAATACAAAAGAATGAGTCAGAAAACAAGCAGGGATTCGACCAAAGCAAGAGAATCAAAATACTTACGGGGGGAATCTTCGGACCATAGCGTTTGTAAAAAAAAGACCAGTCGCGAATCCCCATGACATGAGGCAGCACGCGAGCCAACCAGTCCTCCATGTCCAGAACGATAGAGGGAGAACGCTTCACGGCTGCCAACAAGACGGCAGTAAAGAAATCAAAAAGGACAGAAAACGACAAAGAACGAAACGGCGGAAAGCACAAGAAAGTACTTACGTTGGTAATTCCATTTTTCAGGAAACCCGTTCAGTTCGTTACCAGCTGATTAGTTCTGTCGAAGAAGTGTTTACGCCATTATAACTAACTCGCCTTGTCGTCCATCCCGGCCACTAATCCATTCGTCCCACGATTCATCAAGTGCAACATGGTGCCCCGGAAGAAAGTGGGTGAAAATAAGTGTAGTAGATGGCGAAGGTCGACTCCACAGCCAGCCAACTCTGCATACTTAGACAGCATTAAGAAGATCTTGTAGCAATACGGAGAAAGTTGTGTTGGACAAATGTTGTAAAAATGGAAGAACTCCTAAGTCAACTTGGGAAGTGGCAAAGTATAGCCGATCGTAAACGGATAGATGTAGAAGGCACAGAGCCAGGATGGTGAACCTGAACCGTGTCACCTCCCGCAGGGATAATTTCTATATGAGAGGGGATGCGATATTTGGTTCGCATCTCTACCAGTTCAGCCTCCCCCGTTTCGAAAATTTCAGGTTCAGGGGTAGGCCTAGGCCCCTTGGGGAAGTCGTTTTTGTATTGCGGGGTTCTTGGGTATCACCTCATCAACGGCAGGAAAGCTTTCGTCTCCCTCAATTGAAATTCCTTCATCGGTACAAAGGATAGCCACAGACAAGGGAGCAGCGTCAGAAATATCGTCATGACTGTAGGGGGAAGCCGACATGATGATTGTAGTAAATCGAACAATGAAATGAAAAGAAATGAGGATCAAGGAAGGGGCTGAAGAAATCAACACAACGAATTTGCAGAAGAAAAGAGGAGAAACACAAAAGGTATTGGAGGAGGGAGAGGTGGTGAATGTTTCAAATGAAGAATCCCTCACCTATTTATAGGGTTGGTTGGCCTCAAAATCGAGGCAAAAAGCTACCTACAAGCACAAGAATCGAAGCACCAACAATGCAGACATTGCATGGGGAAGATGGGTAATGATGACACATGAGATGATGACATCACCTGATGTCACTTGTGCCAGTCGCGGCCCTAACGGACGTCAATTATCTGGTTACGACAAAATTTCCTTCATAACGGACGCAGAGTAATCCGCTCATCAAGGACGAGGGGTCCACGACCTTAATAAGCGAAGGGACTAACTATATTGGTCAAAATTTGGATCAAATTTAATAATCTCGACGGCCGAGGTCGAAGCTCGAGTCAGCCAACAGTTGGGGGAGAAGGCCCCAATTCAGACGAGGTCGAGCAGAAGCCCATAGTGACGGTAGTCTAGTTTTAAATTAGAAAAGGGGAATATTCTGTTAGAAAATTCCTTCCCTTGTACTTTTTAGGGTTCCCTAAAAAGTGTCCGCTATATATAGAACAGGAGGGGATGAAAAAAGAGGCAGATACTCTCGGAGATAACTTCTGTATTATTGACTATTGAAAGATTATATACTTCTTGTCCCTTCTGTTGATCCCCAAGTCAAAAGATACCATTCATATTCAAGATCCAAGAACACAGCATTTTAACTCACGTTGCTTGTCATTCACTTTGCTGACAACGAGATAATTGACATTCGCAACTTGGTATTTGGACGTATTAACATTTGCTATTACATTTATTATCATTGCATGCATTTATTCTACACATTCAATCTTACATTCTTTACCAATCATCATCAACATTCTTGTCCCGTATTCAATATTACGGCGCCTTCACTCTGCTCATTAATCACTACTTACACTGATCTAACAGTCATTAAGCTTAACTAGGATTAACCTTCTATTTCTACCTATCAAATCTCACACAAGTGTATTATCATATTTTTGGTAAAACGATACTGCTTAATAATGAATAAATCCTTTGTTTAACCCAAAAAACAAATCATAAATGTTTTTAACCACCACAAATTGTAAATTTTCTTTTGTTAATGCCTGTTCTATTTTTTAAATTTTTATTTGCAATGATAACGATTTAAACATGCAATCTTTTCTTTCGAGATTTATATCAAATAAAATTGTGAAATAATGATAACCGCATTCATATTGATTCAACCACTCACTCTAATATTGCAGCATGCATTTACTTAGTAATTTAAGGTAAAGATTTACTCGCACATTGTCCTTATATCAGAACAAATCAATTTACAAGTTGACAAGTCAGTCTCGACTCTATTTACAAGTAAACAAGTCGGTCTCTACTTACAAGATGACAAGTCAGTCTCTACTTACTAGTTAGTTAGACTCATTCCGCGTGAATGTCACGTCTCTAGGTCCAGCTCAGGGAGTCATTACTATCCCCTACGCAAAAGACGAAAAGGAATCTTTTTTTTCTTTTTTTTTCACTTTCCATGAAACGCAAGTCCGTATAGTTAAAATTAGCATAATAATGGATAGAAAAAGATTTTGTAAGGTATAGGAATTATAACTAAATCCTAATGTTATTGATGATTTACACTCTGCCTACATAGATTTTTTCAAAGATCTGTATGCCTAATTTTATCGGTACAAATCTCCTGCACAATATATGTGATTTAATTTTCACTGTGTTCCTTTTTATTATCCTTGAAATCCGAGTGTCAAAAGGAAAAAGAAATAAAATTAGAAAAAAAAAAACCATATATTCAAGACTTCATCACATATATTTCTTTTTGGAGACCTATTTATACGAGGAAGAATTTAATACAATCATTTTCCCTTCTTTTTAAGTATAGATCATCTTTATTGTAGTTTCTTTTTTTTTTTTTTTCATTTCTAAAAGAGTACTATTATCTGCTATTCTTTCTCTCTCTGTCGGTAGAGACTACAACATTTTTTGCATTATTGTCGTAATTTCGTGAACTTATGGGGCTTTATAATGTTTGACCATAGGCGGATGCATATGGGAGGGGTAGGTTCTATATTTCAGCTCAAATACTTAAACTGACATGGGTGAACCCAATCATATATAAGTGATCATTTTAGTGCACTGATAAAAAGTGCACCTTCTATCTTTTACTCAATAGTTCGATCTCGTACATTTTCTTCTTTTAAATTATATTTTAATTAACAAATAAGGTTAAATCTTGTGCTCCTGTCTTCTTCTTTTTTTTAAAAAATTGATTAAATTAAGAGCTTTTATTGATAACTACATATTGCTATTACATTGGAGACTTTCAGCCATCCCACAGGGATCGAAACTATGAGGTACAACAAACAAGCCAAAGTTGTTAACAACATTGTTATTTCCCAAACTAGCTAGGTTTTTACAAGCATCTTCCGAAATAACCCTAGAGTGATCTTTTCCTACTACATCATTGTTCAGTGCTGACTCCACCATAGGAGGAGGTGCATGGAGGATGATTGACTTACTTTTGTTTTTGTTAGTTTTTTCCTTTTTTGTTGGTTAAATATTTTTTTCCTTCTCTTTCTTTAGACTTTATTTTGAATTTTAAAATTGCTAAACAGAAAATACATCTCTCAGACACCCTTTCGGAATCTCGGGTTTTTGGCGCTCATGGTGCACCCACGCTCTTGAAATCCTGAATATTGTCTCTATGTTTGACTAAGTTTTTTTCTGGCCAAAAGTACTCTTTTTTTCAAAGTTAGGTGTTGGTCAAGGTTTTAGAAGGAAAATTATATTTTTGAATAGAAGCAAAAGCAGTTTTTGAGAACAGAAAAACTTAGCTTCTTTCATAAAATACTTTTTTGAAAAATACGCTTAGAAACACTTTTGAAAGTTTAGTCAAACACTAATTGCTGTTTAAAATATTTTTAAATTAGTTAGCCAAACATAAATTATTTCTCAACAAAAGTACTTTTAAAAAAAAAATATTTTTCAAAATAAACCTATTTGGGAAGTTTGGCCATTTGACTAAATAATGTAGTTCCGTAAGAATGCGGCAAAGCATTTCCGGTACATCGACAGATAGTCCCACATAAATGTGAGATGGATACGTTCCACCAAATTTCTTCTCTTCTTTATCTGGTGCTAATGTAGACTTTTCTAATTAATTTTCTGGAACTTTTATTTTATTAATTAAAAATAGAACTCAACTTATTCCCCATCTTCGACGACTTAGAGAAGACTATTTGTTTGGCTACATGCTCCCAGGGATTGCAATTCGTGCAGATTTTTTATTTTTAATTATCTCTCTCTATATTTATACAAAAAAGAAGTTCAAGTAACTCCATATTCCTTTTCCTTTGGCGTCAGTTCCCTAATCAACCAAACGCGAGAGATTCAAATGCTCAAGATTAGGGAGGGAAAAAAAATTACAATGAACATTGTGATTTATGACTCAATGTTGTGACATTTCTATCCTTTGTATAAATTTTAACTATTCGTTCGATGTCTTATTATACTCAACTTTCTTTTCATCTTGAACGGTGACAATACATTGATCGTGGCACTATTCATCTTAATTAATACTACGATAATTTTGGTCCCCCAAATTAAAATAAGTTCTATTTTTATTAGTTTTAACTTTTAAGGGATAATAGCTTTTTTGGTCTCTCAGTTATTAGTAAACTCTGATTGTGATCCTTGCATATATGATTAAGCACATATGACCTTCAATTAACTGTAATTTGCACTTTTGATCCTTATGCTTTAGCACTTTTGTTTACCCTTAAAAATGGATAACAGTTGAATTTATATGTGGTTTTAAAGATACGTGGACTAATTCGATTAGATAAGCAAGTAAAAGATATAGTAAATAGCCAAACCAATGATGAAAGTGAGTCCCGTTTGACCAAAAGTTTTGAAGTCTTTTTGTTAAACTAAATAAGATGATGAGAAAAAAGGATAAATTCTAGCCAAAAATAATTTACTCTAGATCAAAGAATGTCAAGTAAGAAAAGTTGGACAAAGCTAAACTTGAGAACTAACTAAGACCACGATAAAGATCTAAGTTATGCGAAAAGATAACATTTTTGATAGTCTTATTTCATAATATAAAGTAGAGGGGAAAGAAAAGATTCACCAATTGGCCACGAGATATGTCTATATTTATTCCATAATGATGATTACAAGAAGGAATAGCAAGAATCTGAACCCTCTTTTCTTCACAAGGTGGGCTCTCAAGTTACCCTCTATTGTAAGTGAAGAAGTCTGTCATATTGGAACAATCCCCCTTATTCATTCTCTCACCTAGTATTTATACAAGGTATTCTCCTTTACCCAACGGTCCTTAGCCAGGATACCTAAGTCTTTTGACCGTACTTTCCATCGACCTCTAAAATGTCGTAACGTCTACTTCGCCGTACAAGCCTTCCGAGTGTACGACCTCGGCCGTGGCCGAGGTGCTTGTCGCTATAGTGCCTTATGAGTACAACTTCGGCTCAATTGATCCTTTGTCGTTCCTCTTTATGCAGATTCCCGTTTGGTCAGATTTCAATCCATACAGTTAGTCTCTCCGCCTATTGGGGTCATCTTTGGGAGAGCTCGATGGGCGGACCTCGCCAATTCAAAAGTTTGAGAAATCTGAGCATTTTGGTCGATGGGCGAATACCTCATGGCAAGATAATAGATGTGACTTTTCGAGAGCTGCTTCATACCATTGTGTCAGCTCGAAATGTCGTTAAATTCATTATCCGTCATTATGACGCACATTCTCTGTGTGTTGCATTGTTTCCCGTGCCCCTTCCATTTTTTAAAATGGCGGCGTTTGGTTTTCCTGCTCTAAGTATTTATATCCCTATAAATAGGGGGAAATTTTATATTCGAGTGTTGTGCTTCCCGATTGCTCGAAAGAAAATCTCAAAGCTTTTCTTCTTCTCCTCTAGTTTCTCATATTCCCCTTTCTGCTAAAAGTTCTTGTGGCTTCTACCTTCTTTTCCCTCTAATTCCCGATCCTTGCAATCAACGAAGAGATGGCTAGTGCATCTTCCAACCCAAATAGAGCTGATGGTGCCCTTACGCTGGAGACGGGTATATCCCCACCTAAAGAGGAGGTGGTTATGTAGGAAGACGAGAGGTTTCCAACTGTGGATGAAGTGGTTCCTCGCCCGGGGAAGGCTAGGGCCGATTTTAAAAACCCTCCTGAGGATGAATTTGAACCCGTCATTTCTGCAATGGATGTCGCGGCGCTCACTTCGTTTAAGGCCAAATGGAGGATTCCTTATCATACTGAGCTTGTCCCAGCGGGTCATGACATCGTGCATATACACCGCCGGGTATGTGAGCACGTTATTTTGCCTATCGTATAATCCTACAAAAATCTCAGCAAATTAATTAGTTTTATGGGTTTTATTAAATTTTAATGCTATTTGTGAATTCATTTTACATTATATAGCCAGAATTCATGATTTAAATCTATAAACAACTAAAAATGGCTTGATTAAGCACATAATCTTAGCTACTATTTAAATAAATATAATTGTTTGATATAAAGTCAATTAATGTTCAAATTCTTAATTTAATTATTTCTTTCAACAAAATTGTGAAAATTTCCTTTTAAATGATTAGGGTTAAATTGAAAGGTGTGAGCTGAATAGAATTAATAACAAAATTTGTTTATAATCAATTGTTACATTTTAGTCTTAACTTAGTTAATTAAACTAGTTTAAAAAATGGAGCAAAAACGGACCTGGGCTGGAATTGCCCAGGCCCAAGATCATTTACCCAGCGACCCAGCCCAATAGATCTCCTACCCGGCCTGCCCCAGCCTCATCACCAAACGACCCCGTTTCGATCATAACAAATCCCAGCCGTTGATCTCGTTTGATCTAACGACTAGGAACTCTCTAACTCCCAACTATATAACTGTTCCAACCCCCCTACCCCCACTAACTAAGTCTAACACCCCCACATCCCCACTCATCTCTATCCTCTCTCTCTCACCGGCCATTCCACACCGTAGTCCCACCGTCCCCCCGCCCTAACTCCGCCAGCCGGAAATCACCTCAGGCAGCGAAGCTTCTCCAATCAACCCCAAATTCGCACCAGATGATCCTCATCCTTCCCTCAATCACCTCCCACTATCAATTTTCCCAAAAACCCAACCAAAATCGTCAATTTTCAGATCTAGGGGTTTGAAACCCTAGTTTTCCTATGCCGGCCGATTTGAAGACAACCAATGACTCAAACCTACATGAGTCAATAGCTCTTGATGAGAGCTATTGATTCATGTGGGTTTGGACCATTTTCAAACCCACCGGAGTCCGGCCAAGGTCCGACAACCTTCAATTTTTCCGGCTAAATCCATTAAACGGGTATTTCTTCCCCTCTTTATTGTTTTCTTTGATCTATTGCAACAAGAACCGTGTTGAAACCACTGATTTATCTGTTTTTTTGTTCAAGTTTAGGTTTTCCTTTTTTTAATTTAATTTAATTTATTTCTGTCCTTGTTCGTTCTCAAGCCAAAATCATGAATATTTGTTTTTGATAACCACTGACCTTGTTACTGTTTTAGGTCTAGTTTTGGTTCTTCTTCAATGTTTTCTTTCATTATCCATGCTTTGTCTCCATGATTAATTAAGCTTTGATTATATTTGTGATAAGCATGTTCTTAATTAGTAATAAGTTCTTCTTGACAAACATGATTACCTGCATAATCAGACTTATAACTGTATACACGATTCCCTGCCATTTGACTAGATGATAATGAGTATACGGTTGTTAGGATTTACTGTTTATAAAGCGTGGTCGTTAAATGTTTCATAGTTTATTTCAGTAATTAGATTAGTTAGTTTAATTACCCTAATTAATTAGAGAAGCAGCGCACGGTCGTGAATTAACTCAAGATTAACCTAGCTAATAACAGCTTATAAAAGACAACTTATTTAACTGGGTTAATAATCTCTTAAACAATTGACTAAGTTCTAAAATCTGTCCAAGATATTTAGTTTAGGATTAATTAACTAAAACAAATTAGTTAACCTAGGCTTAATAATTAGTTTAGTTTCTGATTTTAGGTAATCAAGTTGAATTAAC
Organism: Nicotiana undulata; assembly: GCA_005239495.1. Taxonomy (NCBI): domain Eukaryota; kingdom Viridiplantae; phylum Streptophyta; class Magnoliopsida; order Solanales; family Solanaceae; genus Nicotiana; species Nicotiana undulata. Next base: position 68,461 of record ML288147.1, read on the forward strand.
TTAACTAAATCAGTTAGCTTAAGTTAAGGAATTAAATTGATTAACTTACATTAATTAACAAGCTAAACCTAGTTAACTAATAGGAACTTAATCAATTAACCCTTAATTAGTTAACTTAACCCTAGTTAAGAATAACTCATGGTTAACTAAAGAACATAACTAAGGTTTAGCTAATTGAAATAATAACCTAAGTGAGTAACCCTGATTACCCAATAGTAAATTCAGGGACTCCAAGGGATACAATGGGTGATGTAGACTTAGGAAATCAGAAGTTTAAGGGTAAAAGGGTCTTTTAATGGGTAAGAAGGTTCTAGAATAGGGGCATTTGTCCAAAAGATAAGGTTGACAGCTGCTCTATGTACTATTTTCAGCTTTTGGATAGGGAATATTCCAAGGGATATCCCATTCCAAAATATCCTATAAATAGACCCCACTCCCTTTTAGACTACAGATTATTTTTAGACTCTGAAAATTCTCTCTACAGTCTGAAATTGCTTTCTTGAACACTGAATACTAAAAACAAAAACAAAAATTAGGGTAGTCTTCTTTTGAAAAAAAAAACAAAAAAAAATTGTTTCAAAGTATGAAGGTAAAAATCTTACTGTTCTTTCAAGAGTTCTCAAGGCTTCTGTGGAATTCTTATATTTGGGGTTTCATCTGTTTGCTCGACTCTGGTTTTTCTAAAATTCGAATATCTTCTGGGTTAGTTCATTGGGGTCTATTTTGATTTCTGAGGTTTGATGTTACTGTTGCTGAATTCTTTTCCCTCTTGCTGATTTGTTGTGCATACTTGACCTTTATTTGGTCAAGTGTTTGGCTGTTTTACTCTTAAAGAAGGTATGTATCAATTCATCTGTTATTAATGAAATGCTGAACTTAAATTTTCATCTTCTATTTACTATAAGCTGGCTTTTTTCTTCTTCTTGATACCTAAAGTCCTTTCTTCTGTTCTATATGATACGACAATGTGGGTGTTGTAATGAGTTTATGAGTGTGATAAATGTAGTCCTGTTGGTGGTATTTCTTTGCTGGTATATGTTGTTTACTTAAGATTATGTGTATATAAACGTAGTTAATATTCATAGTTCTATACTATAAAAAGAAGCTGCACCATGGTGTAGAATCTGACCTTCTCTATGGTTAGATTCTCTCTATAAAAGTGCAGAAAAATATGCTTTTCAATTGAGTCTTTTTGGCCGATAAAGAGATGCAACAAGCAAGTCTCTAGATAGGTCAGAATATTGGCGCTAGGGTAGATGAATCTGACTTTTAATAGTCAAATTCACCCCTTTAATGGTGCATAAACAGTAGCTTAGGGTGCTGGAAATCACCCGTTAAAAGGTATAAAGTATGTATTAAAGAAGGCATTAGAGTTGAGGAGTCAGAACCCTTTAATAGTCTGATTCATCTTCTAAAATGCCTAAAAATCAAAGTCATAATACAAGTATGAATCAAGTGTTACAAAAGATTGTTGTTAGAGAGTGAATCTGACCCTTTTCATGGTCAGGTTCACCCTATAATAATGCATAAACAATTATAGAGTAGTTAGATTATCATTACAAAAAGGTATTAAGACAGGAATCTAGACCCATAAATGGTCAGATTCATATCTTAAGAAATGCCTAAGAATAGTCCAGTCATTGTATGAATTTAGGCCATAATCTGCTGAATGATTAAAGGTCTGATGAGTTTGCATCCTTGGAGCTGAATCTGACCTCTTTATGGTCATATTCATTTCAAGAAGAGTACATAGAAGCAGGTTGCGTCCTTTAAAATTGACACTGTCGCATGATTAGGACTAAACCTGACCCAATAATGGTCATATTTTCCTTACAACATGCCTAGGACATGTTTGTTAATGTTACCCGTTTGGTGATTAAGAAATATAGACGCAGGAAAATACAGAAGGTTGTTGGCTCGCACTGGAGTAGCAGATTTTCTTTATCATTTTTATTTATCTATCGTTTATTAGGAAAATGTATAGTAAAAGACGGAAATGTAATAGGAAAATTCTGTATCGTGTAACTATGGATTGTTGGACACTACTAAGTTAATATTCATATGCATTTATATTTTTATCCTACTGATCTGAACCTCTTGGAAATGGGCTAGTTTTTTTGTTGTTAAACTGATCTATCAGGGTTTGAACCAATCTGGACCCTAAGTTGTTGGGCTTGAAGGGGTATAAAAGCCCATAAGTCTTAAGGCTATACTTTAATTTAGTAATTATAGTAATGGGGACTGTTAATACATGATCAGAATCCAAAAAGGACTTTGTACAATCTCAGTGAAAAGATGAGTTCGTCTAAGACTCCATTTTTTAGACTCGTATGATTTACCAAAGTTGTTTCTTCTCATCTCTGATGAATTTCAAAAGATACAAATATAAATCTGTTAGTCAACAATTTTTCGTGTAAACCTGTATCGAAATCAGGCTCATTGTAAATATTTACTAAGATTCTGGAAAAACAATCATTCCAGATTCAGTGATTTTCAAAATATACAAATAGGAATTTGTGATCTCAACATGTTCGATTCATTTCGTATCCTTAAACTTTCTGAATTTACGACAACAATAGATGTATAAATGCTATCGAATAAGACTCAATTCATATGAAATTAAATAACATGAATTCAAGCCATTTGAAATTGATAGAGCTATTCAATCAATGACCTATTATAGTGGAATGTGTCAATTTGACTTTTCTTTGAATATGTGACCTGTGAATTAGTAATTTTAGACCCTTCCATGTTAGCATGTTTTAATAGCTTTACTCTTCTTGCAAAAAATAGACTAAAACTAGGATTTGGCCAAAGGGTAAATTCAATCAAGGGGCTAAAATATGGCCATAGCCCGAAACATGTTATCTTTTAGGCTAGTGAACATCATTTTAGGCAATCCTCTAGGTAGAATCATGCCTTTAGCTTGAAACGTGTTAAAGAATTGAATATTATTCCAAAATTACCATAACCCACACTCGAGAGTGGCAACTCGTGTCCCCGACCCTCAACTCTGAACATTTATAAAATGTACATAGCAACCACGGGTGCATTTCATGTGACGTGTTTGCCGTGTGCTCAAAAACGACAAGTGCACGCCATCGTGACTTGTTTAAAGATAAATACATAAACGTCCTAATTGACCTTAAAATCCAAAATACTCCTTCAAATGAAAAAATAAAGAATAATCGAATATCGCCACAAATAGGCATTATAAAACCGTCATGACCATTAGTCTTAACTACGTAATCTACACTCGGGTGCGACAACTCATGTCCCCGTCTTCAACTTCAAATCATAATAAAATAACGTATTGCAATTACGGGTGCATTTCATGTGGCGTAATAGTAATACATTCAAAAGCAGACACGTGCACGTCCTCGTGACTTGTTTTCAAAGATAAGTCCATAAATGTCAAAAGCAGTTAAAAATTAAAAAGGGAAAATTCACAACACGACAAAAATAAATAAATAATCAGATAATTTAGGCCAAATATTAATAGTAAGCGACCGTGCTAGAACCACGAAACTCGGGAATGCCTAACACCTTCTCTCTGATTAACAGAATTCCTTACTCGGATTTCTGGTCGCAGACAACTTAAAACAGAGTCTAAATTTCCTCGGTTTGGGTTTTTCAAAACAAAACGGTGTCCCGAAGCATCGTCAAAAATTCGGATGGCGACTCTAAAATAATAAAATCCCAAATCCGAATAATGTCACTTAAAGTGGAAAAACTCCCTTTATTACCCTTCATTAAACGAGGGTAGTGAAAAAAGGAGGTGTGACAGCTCTAGCGACTCTGCTGGGGACCGAACCCAGAATCTCTGGTTCAGGGTTCAAGAATTCGAGCTTAGAATAGATATTATATTGGTTTTCATTATTATATGATATTTACATGTTTGAGCCTAATGTGATAAATGCCGCTTTTTACCGCTTTGATATTATCTGAACTGTGTATAAATTGCGCCGAAGCCCTTCTTCTCTCTGAGTCTTCTAAGTCATCTAGGAAGTGTGCACTTCGTGGTACTTCTTTTCAGTTAGAGTCATCCAAATTTTAGAACGAGGTACGGACAAGTTGCAAAGCCGATGAAGCTTCTGTATTCAGGGTACGCTGCCCCAACCTTGGCTCGAGCTGTCCGCTCGGGTAAGCCTTGTCTAGAACAAAACCCCAGGGTATAAACCTAGTATGACATAGCCTCATACCGGATCCCTAGTAGGAACGTTTATTTACATCACATGCATTTGACTTAGGGTACTCAACACAGGGTTTGGTTCCGTCTAGGACAGATGAACCCAAAATGAAAGACTATCCTGATGCATCCTACTTGCTATGTGTACAACATTTTGTTACGGTTTGTTTGTTGACCGACTAAAAATGATAACAGAAAAACCAAGAGAATAGGAGATTTAGCCAATTTTTTTAAAAAACCCCAATATTCAAAATCATTCCGAAACTCTGCCAAAATTTCTGAAAATGGTATTTCAAAACAAAGTAAGTCGCTGTATATTTTTCAAAATTGTGTTGAGATTTCTTGAACTACGCATTGTTTGATTCTCACCGGATGTGAGATACGTAGGCAACCCTCATCGGGTCCAACCTTAGTTTCAAAACTAAAATAGAAAATACGATCGCAAAATTAGGTGTTGTTGTTCTTGCCTAAATAGCCAATTGTCCCAACGGGACGCCGGAGGGCTGTTTTTGCAAAAAATTGCCACTTATAGTCTTTTCAAAAAAATTTGGCCCAATTAGCGAGCACAACCCTAAATTTTCCTATCCGAAGTATTGAAGGGCCGTATTCGCAAAGGGAGCCCATTTTCTTTATTACAAAACTTTTGCAAAAAATAGCACCTTTTCGCATCCAGTTAAAACCTTTCTTTTATGGTTGTGTTTTCTTAATAAAAATATTTAAACAAATGTGCAGGATGAATACAGTTGAAAACACCCCCTTTAGGTTTGTCGAAGAAATTTCCATAGGACTCCATATGTGGTGGAGCGACCTGGGGGAAGTTAGTAGAAAATATGCCGTAAAAGCTTTGGGCGGACTCAATGGCCTTCTAAAAATCAAGTCGAGGTTGGATATCGTCGAAGCTTTAGTGTCATCTTGGGACCCCGCCCGCAACGTGTTCCACTTTTCAGACTTTGAGTTGACACCCACACTAGAGGAAATAACGGGGTATGCTGGTCTCGGTGACAATCTTAGAAGCCGGTATCCGGTGGCACCCAGGGCGGTAACTCCACATAAGTTCTTGGATCTTCTGAACATTAGTCGGGACACTCAAGACTCACACCTGGCTGAAGGGTTCTGCACTTTCTATTTCCTATACAAACATTATGGAGATCCTCGGGGCTATGAAGCTGAAAATACGGGTCTGACTCACCACAAGAACCAGGCTAAATGGGAAGCCCGCATGGGGTTAGCTTTCGTGGTAACATTCCTGGGTACCTTAATATGCCCCAGAGGTGACGGACTTATAGATATCGGACTGGTATGGATGGCTGATTTCATGACGAAAAAGAACAATGGCACTCTTATACCAATGATCTTAGCCGAGATTTACCGTGCCCTTACAATTTGCCAGTCAGGGGGAAAGTTCTTTGAAGGGTGCAATCTGCTCCTACAGATTTGGATGATCGAGCACCTCTGTCACCGCCTAGGTTACATGAACTACGACTTAACCGGTCTGAATTGTATCGAAGAACACAGTACTCGGGTAGAGGGCCACAAATTTCCTAAGGGCACAGAGGCCTAGCAATCACATTTGGGTTCATTGACCGCCAACTGAATCGAGTGGACTTTCGGATGGCTCCCTGTCGGCGAGGTTATCAATATGTCTGCTGAGTGTGCTATCTTTTATTAATGGGTCTGCAGAGTATCCAGCCATATGCCCCACATCGGGTCTTGCGACAATTCGGTAGACAACAAGGCATTCCACATGATGAGGACCTAAGCCAACGAGCAATTGAGTTGTGTTCGAGAGCTACATTTTTGGAAAACAGGGTCCGTCAGATTTGGAACCAGTGCAAATTCTTAGAGCCTCAGACTCGGGTAAGAAACTTATCTCAAGGGGAAGTAGAGCCAGCCTATATTTCTTGGTATGGTAGAAGAGGCCGAGAGCACCAAGAACCGGAGCGACCTGCGAAAAGACCTCACGTGCAGCATTTTACTGAGCAGACACAAGAACACTGGGGTTGGCTAGAAAAGGAAAACAACTACCGGGCTACAATAAGTAAACTTGTAACGACCCGGTCGGTCGTTTTGAGAGTTAGCTCCCCGATCCCCTAATAACTTCTTCTCCTATGTCTATTTATGCTATTGGAACTTGTCGGAGTGTTGAGTGGTGAAATTCGGAGTGATTTTGGACACTTAGTCCTTAAATGTGGAGTTTTGCTTTTGAAATCAGGTCGTAGCTAGAACTGTGTGAAGACGGATCCGGAATGGAACTCTGTCGACCCCGTTAGCTCCATTGGGTGATTTCAGGGTTAGGAGCGTGTTCGGAATGTGTTTTCGAGGTCGGCTGTAGATTTAGGCTTGAATTGGTTAAAATTGGATTTTTGGCGATTTCGGCCGATAGGTGAGATTTTGATATCAGACTCGGAATGGAATTCCATAAGCGAAAGCAGGTCTGTAATGTCATTTATGACTTGTGTGCAAAATTTGAGGCTATTCGGATGAGTTTAGACGTGTATCGGCATCGGATGTGAATTCTAGAAATTTCATAAGTTCTTAGGCTTGAATCTATGCATATTTGATGATTTTGATATTATGGGATGTGTTTTGAAGGCTCGACTAAGTTTGAATGAAGTATTAGGACTGATTGGTAAGTTTGTTTGAGGTCCCGAGGATCTCGGGGGTGTTTCGGGTGCTCAACGGGTGATTTTAGAACTTGGAACGTAGCTGAACCATTGCTGGTTCTGGTGTTCCGCACCTGCGGATGGGGAACCGCGGGTGCGGGCTCGCAGGTGCGGAATTTAGGCAGGGTCTCCCAGTGGTCGCAGGTTTGGTCTAGGTTCCGCAGGTGCGGTACCGCAGGTGCGACCAATTGATCGCAGGTGCGGCCCCAGCCCTGTTAAGTGAGTTCCCGCACCTGCGATGGATTTTCCGCAGGTGCGGTCCAAGAATCGCAGTTGCGGTATCCCTGGGCTGTTTATACAAAATTCAGAGGGTTTATGTTATTTTCACCATTTTGAATTTAAGATCTCGGGAGGGGCGATTTTTGGAGACTTTTGCACCTGGGTAACTTGGGTAAGTGATTTCTAACCTACTTGGATCAATTTCCATGATTCCTAACTTAAATCTAGTCCTTAAAATTCGAATTTGGGTGGAAAATTTGGGAAAAAATGGATGAACTTCATACACCAAATTATTGGGTTTTGACATCCAATTTGAGAGATTCTTACATGATTAGACTCGCGTGTGAATGGGTGTCCAGAAAATATAATTTTTTACCCGATTCCGAGACGTGGGCCCGGGGAAATTTTTGGGCGAATTTCCTAATTTCGCGTATTAGCTTCGAATTAATCAGCTATTTTGTTTTCTTGAAGTGATATTTACATTATGCAATCGAATTGAATAGATTTGGGCCACCCGGAGTCGGATACGCGTGGCAAGAGCGTGATATTGAGTTGATTAACGCAGTCAAGGTAAGTGGCTTGCCTAACTATGTGTTGGGGACTTCCCCTTAGGTATTTTCATACTGATTTTGTTACGTGGACACCGTGTACGTGAGGTGACGAGTGTGTACATTGGTCATTGTTGCTAAAATTCTACTTTTCCTTCCATGACATAACTCATTTTCATTCCTATGTTACTGCTTATGTAATAACTGAGTAGTTAGCGTAAGAATAAGCATGCCTACCTGTCCTTACTTGAATTCCTCTTATTTTCTACTAATTGCACCATGCTTAGGTAGTTTACCTTATTCTTGCCTGTTGTTTTCTTGAACTGTTCAATTAAACCGTATTCGATAGACTTCTGCATTGCATATTTAAATTGGGACTACGGACTGGGATCCGGGAGCTTTCCCTCCATACTGCATAGCATATTTAAATTGGGACTACGGACTGCGATCCGGGAGCTTTCCCCCTGTACTGCATAGCATATTTAAATTGGGACTAAGGACTGAGATCCGGGAGCTTTCCCCCTGTACTGCATAGCATATTCAAAATTGGGACTACAGACCGAGATCCGGGAGCTTTCCCAATGTACATCATTGCATATTTGTTGTCGAGATATATGTTGTGCTGAGCCGAAGGCTCTTCTTTGTTATTTCATTTAGTTCTCCTTTTAAATCCTGCTATCATTGCTTATTTATATATCACTGTTTAGACTTATAACCGACTTGTTTTTAAAACTCAGTAGAGCCTTAACCTAACCTTGTCACTACTTGACTGGGGTTAGGCTTGTCACTTACTGAGTATCGAATGTGGAATACTCACGCCCTTTCCTGTGCATGTTTTCCCCATGTGCAGATCCAGGTACCAGCACACAGTACCGTGGTTAGGCGCATCCTAACAGCTGCTTAGGAGACCGCGAGGTAATTCTTCCGCGTCTGCAGGATCTCATGTGTCCACTTCCACTCCTGTATAGATTTAGGAGACATATATAGATACATATTTCCTTATTCCTTTGTTTAGAGCTACAGTAGTACATAGTTTGTGATTTGTGATATTCCGGGTTTTGGGAAATTAAAAGTTGTACATGCCGAGCGGCTAAGTTTTATAGTATTGTTTCTTCTTTACCGTTCTATTATTGTTTTTCCTTATTTTTCTGCAAAAGTTTAGGCTTAACTAGTCGTAGAGACTAGGTGCCGTCACGAGACCGTTCGGAGGGTAAATCGGGTCATGACAAGTTGGTATCAGAGCGTCTACGTTCATAGGAGTCACAAGTCACAAGCCGTTTTATTAGAGTTTTGCGGATCGGTGCGGAGACGTCCGTATCTATCTTCAAGTGGCTATGTAAGTGTTGAGAACAATCATATTCTTTTGAATTTCGTATCGTGCTAGTTACTGTCATCAAAATTCTTAAACTCTATTCTATTCTTGCTTACAGATTGTTCGTACTCGTATCGGACGTACGGATGACTAGGCACCCGAGCCCCCAGCCAGAGTTGTCAGAGGAAGGGGCCGGGGCAGAGGACGAGCACGCGGTGCAACCTGAGAACCGGCGAGAGCAGAGGCAGATGATCCCCTAGCAGCCATAGTTGGAGGGGCATAGGAGGCCCCTACTATTACTCCAGCCCTCCAGGAGACATTGGCTCAGTTCTTGAGTGCCTTTAGTACTCTGTCTCAGGTGGCACTACTTCCGATAGCCCCAGCTACATCCCAGGCCGGGGGAGGGACACAGACTTCCGCAGCCCATACTCCTGAGCAGAGGGTTCATATTGGGCAGGTTCCAGAGTACATTCCTATGCCCTCAGCAGCTCCAGCTCAGCATGAGGTTAGGGCAGTTGTTCCTGAGGCAGAGCAACTCCGACTCGAGAGGTACAAGAAGTACCACCCACCTGAGTTCAGCGGACTAGCTTCGGATGACGCCTTGGGTTTTCTTGAGGAGTGTCATTGCATTCTCTGCACTATGGGTATTGTGGAGATGGGTGGGGTTTCTTTCACTGCTTTCCAGCTGAGGGGAGCAACTTATCAGTGGTGGCGTTCTTTTGAGCTTAGTAGTCCGGACGAGGCAGCTTCACTTACTTGGGCTTAGTTCTAAGAGATGTTCCTACTTTAGTTTGTCCCTCAGAGCCTCAGGGATTCCTGGCGTGCAGAGTTTGAGCAGCTACGCCAGGGTAATATGACAGTGTCGGAGTATGTAGTCCGTTACAGCGATTTGGCTCGTCATGCACCAGCTTTCGTTGCCACTGTTAGAGAGAGGGATCGTCGCTTTATTGAGGGACTCCACCCCAGTATTCGGACCAGCATGGCCAGGGAGCTGGAGACAGATATTACTTACCAGTAGACTGTGAGTATTGCCCGGATGATTGAGACTATGTTATCTCGGGACAGGGAGGAGAGAGAGGCTAAGAGGTCTCGAGATACTGGTCATTTTTTTTGGAGCCCGTGCACCAGCAGCACGCTATGGTAGGGGTTTTGTGAGTCGCCCCATTCATTCAGCTCTTCCAGCAGCCAGTGGTATTCCAGCTCCTTCTAGACCTCAGGAGCCTTATTATGCACCACCAGTATCTCAGGTGCCTCCTGCTCGAGGTGTTATCACCGGCCAGTCCAGCAGGCCAGTTCAGAGTCACCATCAGCCGCCACGTCCTCCGAGGGGCTGTTTTGAGTGTGGTGACCCTCGTCATGTGATCAGAGATTTCCCCAGAGCTAGGAGGGTTGCACCACCTCAGACTTATCAGGTTCCACGCTTTCCACCAGGTCCTCCAGCTATTCTTCCAGCCTCAGCTGCTACCCCACCATCTCAGGCAGCTCGAGGTGGACGCCGGGGAGGTCAAGGTCACCCTAGAGGGGGAGGCCAGGCTAGGTACTATGCTCTTCCAGCCCGATCTGAGGCCATTGCTTTAGATTTAGTCATTACAGGTATTGTTCTCGTTTGTCATAGGGATGCATTGGTATTATTTGACCCAGGCTCTATATATTCGTATGTGTCTTCTTATTTTGCTTCACATCTGGGGATATCTCGGGATTCTTTGAGTTCCCCTGTTTATGTTTCTACTCCGGTGGGAGATTCTCTTGTTGTGGACCACGTATATCGGTCGTGTTTGATTATTATCAGCGGTTTTGAGACCAGGGCTGATTTATTATTACTCAGTATGGTAGATTTTGATGTTATATTGGGTATGGACTGGTTGTCTCCCTACTATGCTATTCTTTATTGTCATGCCAAGACCATGACGTTGGCTATGCCAGGATTACCGAGGTTAGAGTGGAGAGGTTCCTTAGAGTACACTCCCCGCCGAGTCATTTCTTTTCTTTAGGCTCAGTGAATTGTTAAAAAGGGGTGTGATGCGCACTTGGCTTATGTGAGAGGTTAGTGCTGAGACCCCTACAGTTGAGTATGTCCCCGTTGTTAGGGACTATCATGATGTTTTTCCAGCTGATCTTTCGGGTATGCCGCCCGATAGATACATTGATTTTGGCATTGACTTGTTGCCGGGCACTCAGCCCATTTCCATTCCTCCCTATCGCATGGCTCCTCCTGAGTTAAAGGAGTTGAAGGAGAAGTTGTAGGAGTTTCTTGACAAAGGGTTCATCTGGCCCAGTGTATCACCTTGGGGTTCTCCGGTGTTATTTGTGAAGAAAAAGGATGGTACGATGCGTATGTGTATTTACTACCGGCAGCTGAATAAGGTGACAATGAAGAACAGTTACCCATTGCCCCGCATTGATGATTTATTTGACCAGTTACAGGGGCCTAGGGTGTTCTCCACGATTGATCTTCGTTCGGGCTATCATCAGTTGAAGATTCGGGAGCTGGATATCCCGAAGACTGCCGTCAGGACCAGATATGGCCACTATGAGTTCCTTGTTATGTCATTTGGGCTGACCAATGCCCCAACAACCTTTATGCACCTGATGCACAACATATTTCGGCCTTATCTCCGATGACGACATTCTGGATATTCTCGGTCCCAGGAGGACTATGAGCAGCACTTGAGGACCGTGCTTCAGACATTGAGAGAGAAGAAGTTGTATGCCCAATTTTCTAAGTGTGAATTTTAGCTTGATTATGTGGCATTCTTAGGCCATGAGGTATCTTCGGATGGGATCAAGGTAGAACCGAAGAAGGTAGAGGCGGTACAGAGTTGGCCCAGACCGTCTTCAGCTACTGAGATCCACAGTTTCCTCGGGTTGGCTGGGTATTTTCGCCGTTTTGTGGAGGGATTTTCATCCATTGCAGTGACCATGACCAGACTGACCCAGAAGGGTGCACCTTTTATATGGACCGAGGAGTGTGAGGAGATATTTCATAAGCTCAAGACAACCCTGACTACAGCTCCAGTGTTAGTATTACCCACAGGTTCAGGGTCCTATACGGTCTATTGTGATGCTTCGAAGATTGGCCTAGGAGAAGTGTTGATGCAGGACTGTAGGGTGATTGCCTACGCGTACAGACAGTTGAAGGTGCACGAGAAGAACTACCCCGTGCATGATCTCGAGTTGGTAGAGATTGTTCACGCCCTGAAGATATGGCATCATTATTTATATGGCGTTCCCTGTGAGATATTCACGGATCACCGGAGTTTGCAGCATATATTCAAGAAAAAGGATCTTAATTTGCGCCAGCGTAGGTGGTTGGAGTTACTCAAGGATTATGACATCACTATACTATACCACTCGGGGAAGGCCAATGTGGTGGTCGACGCCTTGAGTCGCCGGGCGGAGAGTTTGGGTAGTTTGGCATATCTTCGTGCAGCTGAGAGGCCCTTAACCTTGGATGTTCAGTCCTTAGCCAGTTAGTTCGTGAGTCTGAATCTTTCTGAGCCTCGCCGGGTATTGGCTTGCGTTGTTGCTCGATCTTCTCTTTATGACCGCATTTGGGAGCACCAGTATGCGGATCCTAACCTTCGGGATCTTCAGGATAGATTTTGGCAAGGTGATGCCAGGGATGTGACCATAGGTGCTGACGGTGTGATGAGGATGGAGGTCCGGATATGTGTGCCCAATGTAGATTGACTTCGGGAGTTTATTCTTGAGGAGACCCATAGCTCGCGGTATTCCATCCATCCCGGTACCGCAAAGATGTACCAGGATCTGAGACAACACTATTGGTGGCGAAGGATGAAGAAGGATATAGCGGAGTTTGTAGCCAAGTGTCTCAATTGTCAGCAAGTCAAATGTGAGCATCAGAGACCGGGAGGATTACTTCAGCAGATTAAGCTTCCAGAGTGGAAGTGGGAGCGGATCACCATGGACTTTGTGGTTGGACTTCCTCGGACCTTGGGGAAGCATGATGCTATTTGGGTGATTGTGGACCGACTGACCAAATCGGCCCATTTCATTCCAATGTTGACTACATATTTTTCTGAGAGATTGGCCCAAATCTACATCCGGGATATAGTCCGGTTGCACGGTGTGCCGGTGTCCATTATATCAGATCGAGTTCCTCATTTCACCTCGCACTTTTGGAGAGCCTTGCATAGTGAGTTGGGTACCCAGATAGATCTCAGTACATCATTCCACCCCCATACAGACGGGTAGTCCGAGCGCACGATTCAGATTCTTGAGGATATGCTCCGTGCCTGTGTGATGGATTTTGGAGGGTCATGGGATCGATACTTGCCTCTTGCAGAGTTTGCTTATAATAACAGCTACCAGTCCAGCATTCAGATGGCGCCGTATGAGGCTTTGTATGGTAGGCGGTGCAGGTCTCCAGTAGGATGGTTTGAGCCAGGCGAGGCCCGATTGTTGGGTACAGACTTGGTTCAGGATGCCCTGGACAAGGTGAAGGTGATCCAGAAGAGACTTCACACAGCTTAGTCCAGGTAGAAGAGTTACGCGAACCGGAAGGTTCGTGACTTGGCATTTATGGCTGGTGATCGGGTTTTGCTTCGGGTATCGCCTATGAAGGGCGTCATGAGATTCGGGAAGAAGGGTAAGCTGAGTCCGAGGTTCATTTGCCCTTTTGAGGTATTGCAGCGGGTTGGGGAGGTAGCCTATGAGTTGGCCTTGCCTCCTAACCTAGCAAGAGTTCATCCGGTGTTCCACGTTTCCATGCTCCGGAAGTATCACGGTGACCCGACTAATGTTTTGGATTTCAGCTCAGTCCAATTGGACAAGGACCTATCATATGTTGAGGAGCCTGTGGCTATATTGGACAGGCAGGTCAGAAGGCTCAGATCGAAGAATATTGCCTTAGTCAAGGTTCAGTGGAGGGGTCATCCGGTCGAGGAGGCGACTTGGAAGACCGATCAGGACATGCGGAGTCAGTACCCTCATCTTTTCACAGCTTCAGGTATGTTTCTATACTCGTTCGAAGACGAACGATTTTCTTAAGAGAGGGAGAATATAACGACCCAGTCGGTCGTTTTGAGAGTTAGCGCCCTGATCCCCTAATAACTGCTTCTCCCATGTCTATTTATGCTATTGGAACTTGTCGGAGCGTTGAGTGGTGAAATTCAGAGTGATTTTGGATACTTAGTCCTTAAATGTGGAGTTTTGCTTTTGAAATCAGGTCGTAGCTAAAACTGTGTGAAGACGGATCAAGAATGGAATTTCGTCGACTCCGTTAGCTCTGTTGGGTGATTTCGGGGTTAGGAGTGTGTTCGGAATATGTTTTCGAGGTCGGTTGTAGATTTAGGCTTGAATTGGCTAAAGTTGGATTTTCGTCGATTTCGGCCGATAGGTGAGATTTTGATATCGGACTCGGAATGGAATTCTGAAAGTGTCAATAGGTCCGTAAAGTCATTTATGACATGTGTGCAAAATTTGAGGCCATTCGGATGAGTTTAGACGTGTTTCGGCATCGGATGTGAATTTTAGGTATTTTCCTTCCATGACATAACTCATTTTCATTCCTATATTAGTGCTTATGTCATAACTGAGTAGTTAGTGTAAGAATAAGCATGCCTACCTGTCCTTACTTGAATTCCTCTTATTTGCTACTAATTGCACCATGCTTAGGTAGTTTACCTTATTCTTGCCTGTTGTTTTCTTGAACTGTTCAATTAAACCGTATTCGATAGACTTCTGCATTGCATATTTAAATTGGGACTACGGACTAGGATCCGGGAGCTTTCCCTCCGTACTGCATAGCATATTTAAATTGGGACTACGGACTGCGATCCGGGAGCTTTCCCCCTGTACTGCATAGCATATTTAAATTGGGACTAAGGACTGAGATCCGGGAGCTTTCCCCCTGTATTGCATAGCATATTCAAAATTGGGACTACAGACCGAGATCCGGGAGCTTTCCCCCTGTACATCATTGCATATTTGCTGTCGAGATATATGTTGTGCTGAGCCGAAGGCTCTTCTTTGTTATTTCTTTCTGTTCTCCTTTTAAATCCTGCTATCATTGTTTATTTATATCTCACTGTTTAGACTTATAACTGACTTGTTTTTAAAACTCAGTAGAGCCTTAACCTAACCTCGTCACTGCTTGACTGGGGTTAGGCTTGGCACGTACTGAGTACCGAATGTGGAGTACTCACGCCCTTTCATGCGCATGTTTTCCCCATGTGCAGATCCAGGTACGAGCACACAGAACCGTGGTTAGGCACATCCTAGCAGCTTCTTAGGAGACCGCGAGGTAATTCTGCCGCGTCCGCAAGATCTCATGCGTCCCCTTCCACTCCAGTATAGATTTAGGAGACATATATAGATACATTATTCCTTATTCCTTTGTTTAGAGCTACAGTAGTATAGAGTTTTTGATTTGTGATATTTCGGGTTTTGGGAAATTAAAAGCTGTACATGCCGAGTGGCTAAGTTTTATAGTATTGCTTCTTCTTTAGCGTTCTATTATTGTTTTGCCTTATTTTTCCGCAAAATATTAGGCTTACCTAGTCGTAGAGACTAGGTGCCGTCACGAGACCGTTCGGAGGGTAAATCAGGTCGTGACAAAACTTGAGGCCCAGATCCGAGAGCTCAAATTTGAAAACACTTTACAAACTGCCGCAGCCGAAGGGGAAAGAAATAGTCTGAACAAAGAAAATGAAGCCCTCGGGGTTCAAATCCAGAAAATGAGGATAGCCATTAAAAACCCCGAAAGAAGTAGAGCCGACGAAAGACTTGTCACCAGTCTCAGGCAAACGTTGTGTAGCTATGGTGACGACCTGGACAAAGCCGAAGAAGATTTGATCCGAGTCCGAGCAAAGTTGGCAAAGAATGCAGAAGAAAGGGCAAAATTTGTGCAGAAATTGAAGAGAAAGTATGACCAAGAAGTTCTGGGTTTGAAAGAAAGAATGGCCACTTTCGAAAACGAAATGGCCAAGAAAGCAAAAAGGTTTAAGGCAGAAAGGGAACAGTGCTATGACATGATAGCCCAATTGGAAGAAGAATTACGACAATGGCAAGAGCAGAGTCACAAAGACGCCCTGGCTTTAGAGGAAAGATCTCAGCAAATCGGGCGTCTACTTCAGGAAAAAGATGTCATCAGGAAAAGGGTCCGGGAGATAGCTGATTACATTGTCGCCAAATTCCAGGAATGCGAAGATATGACTCAGACCACCTTCTTCTCAGCGGTTATGATCTTCGTCCACAAGATAATGGACGACCCCTACCGCCTCCAACAAGATATAGCACGCAGACCCGTGGCAAGGCCGAATGATGCCCCACGGGTCCCTGAAGTAATGGAAGCACTGCTGTATTTTTGATATTTCTCGAGTCTGTATTTCATTTTCCTGTTGTAGTCCTGTCTAAGTCCACTGTATTTTTTACATTTCCAAGAAAGCATGTCTTAAGTCTTTTGTAGCTTTTAAAAATTTCAAAAAGTGTACTGAAGTTTCTTATGAAGATTGAAAGTATTTTATCTAATGAATGAAAATCCTGAAAAAATGTTTATTTCCTTCCTTCGGATTTAACCCTTGAACTACGTAATGATCTAATTCACGCGGCACCGTGATACGTAGGTAATCCACATAGGATTTGATCATTATAGAGCAAAAAATAATATAATGAAAGAAAGAAAAAGAGTGATAATATGATAGAGAAAAACAAAAGGTGAAAATAGAATAAAAAAGGGGGAAAGTTCAAATCCAAGAAAATAAAGTCGGGATGAGACACACAACTGTTGCAAAACATATAGAAATCGTTCAATTTCCTAGGTGCATTGCATACCCCAAACATGTGATTCCCTATGTGATAAATGTTTCAACCTAACGTTTTGTTGGTTCACTCTTAAAGGTGTTTTTCTAAGGTGGTTGGTTTTTGCGGTAACCTGGCTTCCCATCCTTACTTCACTAGATCAAAAGGAAGCATAGAAATGACATACGAAAGTCACTTATCAATCGTCAACTCTTCTGTGGAGGACCCAAATCCATTCATCCCAACATCTGAGTCCGCCACAGTTGAAGAGAACAGGATCTTGCGTTGCCGCATGCTGGAAATGTGGGACGCATTGTCCAACGGTAGGGAACCGCCCAATTCCATTCCGGGTTTACTCGAGATAATCCCCAGGACATGCAAAACTTCTAACATCCCTATAAGTTACCCGGCCATGCCACTCGGATACCAACTATGTCGGCTCACTTTGCCGGAAGGCCTTCTGAGGTTCGCCCCCAGGTCCTGTTTTCTGGTGCATCTTCCAACATCTTCACCGCACCACCGAGCTCTGCCATGGCTCCACCAACTATCACCGGGCTAAGATTTGAGCCACCGTCATTTACATTCTAAACGCCATCATTTCTGGGAACCACTCATGTCACTCCCGATTCATTCCCCAACAACCTCAGTATGAAGTTACTTTGGGACGAGATTTCCCGCACGCCCATTTGCCTCTCGGGTTTAAAACCCCAAGTTCGAAAAATATGACCGACATGGGGACCCCATAGCTCATCTGAAAAGGTATTGCAACCAACTCCGAGGATCAGGTGGGAAAGAGGAACTTCTCATGGCATATTTAGGAGAGAGCTTAACAGGGATTGCATTAGAATGGTACATGGACCAGGATATATCCCACTAACACGTATGGGATGACCTAGCCCGGGATTTTGTTCGACAATTCCAATACAACGTGGATATCGCTCCCGATAGAAACTCTCTATCCAACCTTAAAATTAAGTCCTCAGAAAGTTTCAGAGAGTACGCTATTAAGTGGCGCGAGCAGGCGTCCAGGGTCAAACCTCTGATGGATGAGGTCGAAATGGTCAGTGTTTTTCTGCAAGCACAAGAAGCGGATTACTTTCAAAATATGATGTCCGCCATGGGCAAACCATTTGCAGAAGCAATCAAAATTGGATAAATGGTTGAGAATGGTTTAAAGACCGGTCGTATCCTGATCCAATCAGCCATAAGAGCAACCTCCCAGGCCATCCAGAATGGATCCGGGAGTGCAGCCAACAGAAAGAAGAAGGGGCCATGATGGTTTCCGATGTTAGGGGTTCTCGAAAATACTCAGGTCCATTCCCCAAAACTTCCCAACACTACTATCCTCACCAAAATGCAGCTTATACTACGCCCCATTTTCCCTATGCGGTGATGAACGCTCAACCGCATCTAAGGCCGCAACAACAATATAACCAGAACAGAGCTCCACCCCCAAGAAATAACCATCCTCCCCCAGCTCCATATAATCCACGCCCTCCTCAAAACAACTACCCGTACAATGATTACCCTCGTGAACCACCAAGGAGAACTAACTTCACTCCTATCGGTGAATCATACTCAAGTCTCTTCCTAAAGTTGGTTCAGATGGGGCTTCTGCAGCCCGTACCTCCGGACAGGAAAAATCCACGATCGCCATCATACAGGCGGGGTACCAACTTTGCCTATCATTCCGGAGTGGAGGGTCATGACACGGAGGAGTGTTGGACCCTCAAACGAGCCGTGGAAAACCTTATAGAACAAAATAAAGTGGTGTTAAGGGACGAAGAAGCTCCCAATGTGACAAACAATCCATCGCCCATCCACAATAATGGGCCCATTATCGGCATAATTTGCGAGGACCAAGATTTTGATCCAGCTTTAAAAGCTATCATTGCCATCGCAGATGCAGAGAAAAAGCCTAAGGCGGCACCCAAGCCAGCCAAGGAAATAAAGAAGAGTAATCTCGTCCCTCAAGCCACGAGGAAGGCTGAAGCCAAGACAAAGATAGGATCTTCTAAAGACGCCGTTCTTTACATCCCCAGGGCACCCAGGAAGGAACAAGGCATGTTAAGTCCGCCTAGAAGGCTACAATTCAACAGAGCCATGATAAACGGACCGACAATGTATGTGCCAAAGGGGACGTACGTGGCGCGGGGGCAAATAATTTCACCAAGGCTTAATGAGCCCGTGGTTATTAGCCGCGCATCGCAAACTCCCGTGAAGGATACTACTGTTGTCCCTTGGAACTACAATAAGACGGTAGTAACATACAAAGGGAAAGAGATCACAGGGGAAGCAATTGAAGCAAATTCCTCTGAAAAATATCTCAATCTAAAAGAGCTGGCCAAAAACAAGCATAAACGCTTCCCTCTTAAAAGACCTATCACCGCCGAAGAGGCTGAAGAGTTCTTTAAGAAGATGAACATGACTGAATACGCCACAATTGAAGAACTTAGGAAAACTCCTGATCAAGTATCACTCTTATCTTTGTTGATGGGCTCAAACGAGCATCAGAAAATACTCTTGAAAACGCTGAATGAAGCGTATGTGCCGGCGGAGGCCTCAGTCGAACAATTGGAAAGAATGGCCAAGCATTTCTTTGAAGTTAACAAAATTTCTTTTAGCCGGAATGATCTACCTCCCGAGGGAGCCGCTCACAACAAAGCCTTACACTTAACAGTTAAAAGTGAGGGATATTATGTGAAGGGAGTTATGCTAGATGGAGTTTCCGGGGTAGATATTTGCCCTTTATCAACACTACAGGGAATGGGAATCGGCACTGAGAGAATCAGGCCAAATAACGTCTGTGTTCGCTCTTTTGACGGTATCAAAAGGGACACCATCGGCGAAATAGACATAGTCATGACAATCGGCCCTGTGGATTTTACGGTAACCTTCCAAATCTTGGATATGGATACCTCATATAAATTCCTGCTAGGAAGACCATGGATTCATGCCGCTGGGGCAGTGCCATCTACCCTCCACCAGATGGTCAAGTTTGAGCATGAAAATCAAGAGATAGTGGTCCATGGGGAGGACGAGCAGTCAATATACAGAGACCCCTCAATCCCCTGTCTCGAAGCCAGAGAAGGAAGTGAGCATATTGTCTATCAGGCGTTTGAAATTGTTCTTGAGGATCAGCACGGAGAAGGTACTCCGTGCCTGCAGCCTTGTCTATCAAATGTGTCAATCATGGTCACTACCAACATTATTAGACATGGATACAAACCCAGAAAGGGGCTTGGGGTAGCTCTACAAGGTATCACTGAACTAATCTCTCTACCGGTTGCTGAAAAATTCTTCGGCATAGGTTTCCAGGCCACCGAAGCTGATGTGAAATGGGCCAACGCTCGAAAGAAAGATGGTTGGGACTTTCCCCAGCCAGTTCCCCATATTACTGAAACTTTCATCGAACCACAATATGTCAAAGAAGAAGAAGAGGCCTTTACAGTCGAAGAAATTGAAGGAATCTGCGAGGCCATGAAGCAGATGTTGTATGAAACTAACATGGTTCATTTGGGAGAAGGCTCAAGCACTGCTGAGGTGCAATACATGGGCAGAAACACCAAGTTGCAGAACTGGAGGGCTACTCCATTCCCCGTCAGGCGGGAGTCCCGGTAGTTCAGTTTTGCCATCTTTCCTGCACTATGAGTTATTTCAGGGTGTAACTCAAGTTTTTTTTACTGCCTTTTGAATTCCGATGTAAACCCTCCTATGTTCAAATTCAATGAAATGAAATAAAAATTTCATCATCTATTATTCTTTCTGATTTTTGCTTATTTCTTATTTTTCAGTCCTAATAATGCGGCCTTAAATAACATGACATGCTTGCGGACTTCATGCTCTGATCTTAATACGCTGTCTAACCTCGAAATAATGAATCAAGAACCAAAATATGATGAAAAAGAGGCTTTTAGGGAAATAAACCGAGAATTAGAACAATTCGAGAATAAGCCTAAGCCAAACTTAAACGAAACAGAACCCGTCAACTTGAGTAATGCAGAAGAGGTTTGAGAAACCATGATAAGCGTCCACACTGATGAAAGAACAAGGGAAGCTTTGATTCAACTTCTATTTGAATTCAAAGACGTGTTTGCTTGTTCCTATGATGACATGGCCGGATTAAGTGTGGACTTGGTGGTACATAAATTGCCGACCTATCCCGGTTATCCACCCGTCCAACAAAATCAGAGGAAATTTAAAACAGACATGAGTGACAAAATCAAAGAAGAGGTCACTAAACAATTAAAAGCTGGAGTGATCCGAGTGGTCCAATACACCACCTGGCTGGCCAATGTGGTTCCAGTACCTAAAAAGGACGGAAAGGTCAGAGTATGTGTCGACTACCGAGATTTGAATAAAGCAAGCCCTAAAGATGACTTTCCACTGCCAAAAATACATATCTTGGTTGACAATTGTGCCAAACATGAGGTACAGTCTTTCGTGGATTGATATGCTGGATACCACCAGGTATTGATGGATGAAGAAGATACAGAAAAGACAGCCTTCACTACACCCTGGGGCACCTATTATTACCGAGTCATGTCGTTCGGTCTAAAGAACGCTGGGGAAACATATATGAGGGCCATGACCGCCATTTTCCACGACATGATGCATCAGAAGATTGAGGTATACGTGGATGACGTGATTATTAAATCCAGGACGCAAGATGACGCTGTCCAGCATCTGAGGAAATTATTCGAACGCTTGCGTAAGTATGATCTAAATTAAAACCCGGCCAAGTGTGCTTTCGGAGTTCCATCTGGGAAATTACTAGGGGTTATAGTCAGCTGACGGGGCATCGAGCTGGACCGGACAAAGATAAAATCTATTCGGGATCTCCCACCTCCAAGAACTTAGAAGGAGGTCATGAGTCTGCTGGGCAGATTGAATTACATCAGTAGATTCATCGCTCAGTTGACATACACTTGTGAGCCTATATTCAAGCTGTTGAAGAAAGATGCAGCCATCAAATGGACAGACGAATGCCAAAATGCTTTCGACAAGATCAAAGAATATATGTCGAACCCGCTGGTGCTAGTCCCACCAGAACCAGGAAAGACCTTTGTTCTTATACCTGACTGTGTTAGAAAATTCCTTCGGGTGTGTTCTCGGGCAACATGACGCAACCGGGAAGAAAGAACAAGCCATATATTACTTGAGCAAGAAGTTCACGAGCTACGAAGCCAAGTTTACGCTGTTGGAAAGAACTTGCTACGCTCTAACTTGGGTCGCTCAGAAGCTCCGGCATTATTTGTTGGTTTATACCACCTACCTCATCACTAGGCTGGATCCATTGAAGTACATATTCCAAAAGCCAATGCCCTCCGGGAGATTAGCAAAGTGGCAGATTTTGCTCACCGAATTTGGCATAGTCTATGTCACTTGCACGGCAATGAAAGACCAGGCCTTGGAAGATCACTTGGCAGAAAATCCTGTCGATGACGACTACCAACCTCTAAGTACTTACTTCCCAGACGAGGAGGTAAATTCAGTCGAGATAACTTTTGAGGACGCCAACACTTGGAAAATGTTCTTTGATGGGGCTGTAAATGCAAAAGGTGTTGGGATTGGGGAAATCTTAATTTCACCCACGGGATAGCACTATCCCTCCACGGCCCGCCATCGGTTCTTCTATACAAACAATACTTCCGAATATGAAGCTTGTTTAATGGGTATGAACATGGCTATTGATATGGATGTAGAAGAGTTATTGATCATGGGGGATTCAGATTTGATCATCAAACAGCCTCAGGGAGAATGGGAGACTCGAGACGTTAAGCTCTTTCCATACAGACAACATGTGGAAGATCTTAGCATATGATTCAAAGTTTTTGAGTTCAGACATATTCCTCGATGCCACAACGAGTTAGCCGATGCACTAGATACCCTAGTTGCGATGCTGCCAAATCCGGGTAATGTTCACATCGACCCCTTGGAAATTCAAATCAAGGAAAGGAATGGTTATTTCAACACGGTCGAAATAGAGCCCGATGTCCAACCATGGTATCACGATATCAAAAGATTCTTGAAAACAAAAGAATATCCATAGCAGGCCAATGGGGACCAAAAGAGAACCATCTGGAGACTCGCCAAGAGTTTCTTCCTAAGTAGGGAAGTACTGTATAAGAGGACTCCCGATCTGAATCTATTAAGGTGTGTAGATACCAAGGAAGCCTAAAAGATCATGAACGAGGTGCATTCAGGAGTATGCGGTCCCTACATGAACGGGTATGTCCTCACAAAGAAAATCTTGCGGGCCGGGTATTATTGGATGACCATGGAGAAAGATTGTTTTAGCTTTGTTCGGAAATGCCATAAGTGTCAAATACACGACGATTTGATTCATGCACCATCATCAGAATTCCATCCTATGTCAGCACCCTAGCCGTTTGTTACCTGGCGAATGGATGTCATCGGGCCGATCGAGCCAAGGGCCTCAAACGGGCACAGATTTATTTTGGTCGCTATCGACTATTTCACAAAATGGGTCGAGGCAGTCACATTCAAAGTTGTCACCAAGAAAGCAGTGGTGGATTTCGTGCACTCTAATATCATCTGTCGTTTTGGTATCCCAAAGACTATCATTACCGATAATGCCACGAATCTAAACAATAACTTGATGAGGGAGGTATGTGAACAGTTCCAAATCGCACACCGTGACTCCACCCCTTACCGGCCCAAAGCCAATGGCGCCGTTGAAGTAGCAAACAAAAATATTAAGAAAATCCTCAGGAAAATTATTCAAACTTCCAGAAAATGGCACAAGAAATTGCCTTTCGCGTTACTGGGATATCGCACGACAGTGCACACGTCGGTTGGAGCTACCCCTTATCTATTGGTTATGGCACTGAAGCCGTAATACCCGCAGAAGTTGAAATTCCCTCCCTTCGGATTATTGTCGAAGCAGAAATTGAGGATGATGAATGGGTCAAAACCCGATTGGAGCAATTAACTCTGATTGACGAGAAAAGGATGGCCGCAGTTTGCCACGGGCAGTTGTACCAATAAAGAATGGCCCGCGCCTACAACAAGAAAGTGCGGCCTAGGAACTTTGAAGTAGGGCAACTTATTTTAAGATGTATCCTCCCACACCACGAAGAGGCGAAAGGAAAATTCACCCCGAATTGGAAAGGTCCATACATCATAAGGAAATTGCTTCCAAAAGGAGCATTGTACTTGGGAGACATCGAAGGAAATGACCCCGAAATGGTTGTCAATGCAAATGCGATCAAAAGGTACTATGTTTGATCCTCCATATAGTATTAAATGTTCTCCGATTGAGATGACGAAGGCTTTTATTCTCGCTACCCAAACACTATCACCCCTTTTGCCAACCCTTTGAGCCGGTTACCTTCCTTTGATTACCCTCTTTGGAACGTGAAAGTGTTGTTGAAAAAAAAAGAAAAAAAAGAGAAAAAAAAAAAGAAGAGCAACAAAAAAAGAGAGAAAGAAAATGAAATGAAAAGAAAAATAGAACAAGGAAAGCAAAAGAAAGAGAAAACAAAACAAAACAGAGGAAAAACAAAAAAAAAATCCAAACAAAAATCAAAACAAAAACAAAATGTTTCCCTGAGCTACGTCTGACTTGATTCCGAAAGGATACGTAGGCAGCCTCTCCCTGGGGTTCAGTCACACCAAAATAAAAATCCAAATTCCCCTTAAATGAAACTTGGGCAGAAGTTATAATGGTACGGCGACGGTACCATCTGAAAGGTTCCAAAGTTGTAATTCAGTCCAAATTCTTTTTACCCCAAATCTTATTCAAGTCCTTCCGATCGATCGGCAAAGAAAAGCCAGAATGGGAAGATACATCTATCTGGACCTCATACAAGCAATGAGAGAAATTAAAATGAGAGAGTCTTATCGGTGAAAACCCACACGGGCACCATAAGGCGACGGTGAGTAGAGAAATTAAAAATAAGAGAGTCTTGTTAGTGAAAAATCGCAAAGAGCACTACGGGGCGATTGGCGAGAAGAGAAATGAGAGAGGTTAGCTGGTGAAAACCCGAAAAAGGCACTACTAATCGAAAAGAGGATGATTGGTCACTAATATCGACATGGTCTGGGGCAAGGTTTCTCAACCTCGAGTTAAAAGTCGTGACGAATTTCTGAGAGTCAGATGGTTTATATAGATCAGGCATCCAGTCCAAGGCGCATGTCATGTTCATTGAAAGTCGCGTACACTCCAGATAAGTCCTTCTTCTCTTCCCCGAAAGGGATATTTCTTATCAAAATTCATTGTCTCTGTGTCTTTGTTATTCTCTTTCAATCCCTTTCAGTCTGACTCTGTTTCTAAGGTAAAACAAAGAAAGGATGGCAAAACTGATTTACAGGGTTCTCGTTTGACGCAAGCCAACAGGAAAAGGGCACCGAGCCTCCTTAGGGGCATCAAGTCGATCCCGACTGGCCGCAACGGCCGTTTCTTTAAACACAACTCTGGAAAGGAGAAGATCAAATCGAAATGCCTATAAAGGCAATTGAAGTGAAAGGTTAAGTCCCACATGGCTAACCCCCCCTCCCCCCCCCCTGGCGAAGTTTGAAAAGCCAAAGCGCACCAAGTGCTTTAAATTAAGGACGGGGAAAATCATAAATGAAAGGCCAATGAAGGCAAAATAAAGTTGGAAAAGGGTTAAGTACCACACGACTAACTATTGCAGCAGAATTCGAGGGGCCAAATATCCCCCTCCCCCAATGCTCTAGAAATCCAAAAGAAAAACAAGTGAAAGGCCTACAAAGGCAGAATAAAGTTGAAATGTTGGGTCCCATGTGACCAATCACCACAACAAAAGCTGGAAAGCCAAGGTCCCCAGATTTGGAAACAAAACCCAATCCCCAACAAGCAAGCAAGCAGGCGGTTGAGATCTTCGTCAACAGATCCGAGATCAAACAGTTGAAATAATCAAGGCCGCAAAACCAACCACTGTCTCAAACTAACAAATTGTTCTTTGTTTGAAAATCTGGAACAGGTGCAACTCGAAAGCAACCTTGCAAGAAGCAGGTGCAACCAAAAGGAATTGCGCAAGGGCTAGAAGGAGCTCTGCAGCACCGACTCCAAAAAGGGAAGTTTCCTCCAAACAATTCTTTCCCGCATTCACTCATTCTATGAAAATAAAATGAAAATAAGAAGGAGAAAAAGAAGAAAAATGATGTTGAAAACAATTCAAACTTAAAGTAGTATAGGGCCTCCAATCCCTAGCTACATCTTTTCCAACATAGGATATTCCATTCCTTAGTTTATGCCAACATAGAGTCTCCATTCCCTAGTTGATGCCAGCATAACCTGATGCCGACATAACTCGATGCCAACATAGGATATTCCATTCCTTAGTTGATGGCAACATAGGGTCTCCACTCCCTAGTTGATGCCGGCATAACCCCATGATTTTTTCCAAACATAGGGTCCTACTACCTAGCAGACACCGGCATAACCTGGTGATCTTTCTGACAACAACATAACCTATTGATCATCTCCTAATACTGGCATAACCTAGTAATCTCTTTGCCCCCAGGCAACAACATAACCTGTTGACCTTTCCAGACACCGGCATAACCTGGTGATCTTTCTGACAACAGCATAACCTGTTGATCATCTCCCGATACTGGTGTAACCCAGTAATCTCTTTGCCCCCATGCAACAGCATAACCTGTTGGCCTTTCCAGACACCGACATAACCTAGTGATCTTTCTTGACAACAGCATAACCTGTTGAACATCTTCTGACACTGCATAACCCAGTGATTTCTTTTCCCGGCAACAGCATAACCTGTTGACCTTTCTAGACACCGGCATAACCTGGTGATCTTTCTTGCCACAACATAACCTGTTGAACATTTTCTGACACTAGCATAACCCATTGATTTCTTTTCCCCGAAACAGCATAACCTGTTGACCTTTCTAGACACCGGCATAACCTGGTGATCCTTCTTTCCCCAACATAACCTGTTGATCATTTCCTAAACACTGGCATAACCCAGTGATCTCCTTTTTCCCAAGGCAACAGCATAATCTGTTGACCTTTCCAGACGCCAGCATAACCTGATGATCTCTTTCTTGACAACGGCATAACCCGTTGATCCTCCCCTAGACACCGACATAACCTGGTGATCGTTTCTTGACGACAGCATAACCTGTCGATCTTTTCCAACATATGGTCTCCAATCCCTAGTTGATTTTACTTTTAGACATAGGGTATCCACTCCTTAGTCCACAGTAACCCCGGGTGCACTGTTTCGGACTTTTCATCTATTTCAAATAACAAAGATAGTGTAGATCTCCTTACAATAACTCGTGAAATTTTCCTAGTGAAAACTCGGGCAGAAACATTCGTTCGTTTGTTTTTTATTTTTGTGCAGATCACTTTTTAGGACATTGGACTCGAGACGACCAAAAGAAGAAGTTTCAATCCAGAATAATAAAACAAAAAGGAAAAAAGAGGAGATTGAATCCAAAAGTGCAGAAACGGGGAAGATATGGACTATTCAGGACGAGATTGAAGTCATCCGTCCAGTATATCCTGCCTTAATCCGAGGAACGATAAGACAAAACCAGCACTTGCGGCTAACAAGTATCAAGATTCAGGTCAGAGTCAGCAAAAGATCAAGACTCAAGACCAAGGCTTAGATAGGAATCTTGTAACTTAGCAGCTGATAGGTTTAGTTAGTCTTTCGTTTTGTACTTGGGTGTAATAAGGAGATCAACAACAGTAACAACAGCAATCGTAGTGAAACCACAGTTACTCGGTAGTCCCAGCTACCAATGTTTCAAGAACTACACTAACCTGATTCCTTTATAGCCAAGGATATGTAGGCAACCTCTGAAGTAGGGTTCAGTCAAACTTCTCAAAAGCGCTTCACAATGGAACATATGAATGGGTAAAGTCATTTATGGCTGCTCACTTTGTCTTTGCCCGGAAACTCTTCGTGTTTCCGAACAAAGAGGGGCAGCTGTGAGCACGTGATTTTGCCTATCGTATAATCCTACCAAAATCTTAGTAAATTAATTAGTTTTATGGGTTTTATTGAATTTTAATGCTATTTGTGAATTCATTTTACATTATGTAGCCAGAATTCATCATTTAAATCTATAAATAATTTAAAATGGCTTGATTAAGCATATAACCTTAGATACTATTTAAATAAGTATAATTGTTTGATATAAAGTCAATTAATGTTCAAATTCTTAATTTAATTATTTATTTCAACAAAATTGTGAAAATTGCCTTTTAAATGATTAGGGTTAAATTGAAAAGTGTGAGCTTAATAGAATTCATAACAAAAATTAGTTTATAATCAATTGTTACATTTTAGTCTTAACTTAGTTAATTAAACTAGTTTAAAAAATGGAGCAAAAATGGACCTGGGCTGGAATTGCCCAGGACCAAGATCATTTACACAGCGACCCAGCCCAATAGATCTCCTACCGTCCTGCCCCATCGTCATCACCAAACGACCCCGTTTTGATCATAACAAATCCCAGCCGTTGATCTCGTTTGATCTAACGGCTAGGAACTCTCTAACTCCCAACTATGTAATTGTTCCAACCCCCCCCCCCTCTACCCCCACTAACTAAGTCTAACACCCCCTCATCCCCACTCATCTCTATCCTCTCTCTCTCACCGGCCAGTCCCCACCGTAGTCCCACCGTCCCCCCGCCCTAACTCCGTCGGCCGAAAATCGCCTCCGGCGGCGGAGCGTCTCCAGTCAACCCCAAATTTGCACCAGATGATCCTCGTCATTCCCTCAATCAACTCCCACTATCAATTTCCCCAAAAACCCAACCAAAAGCGTCAATTTTCAGATCTAGGGGTCTGAAACCCTAGTTTTCCTATGCCGGCCGATTTGAAGACAACCAATGACTCAAACCTACATGAGTCAATAGATCTTGATGAGAACTATTGATTCATGTGGGTTTGGACCATTTTCAAACCAATCGAAGTCCGGCCAAGGTCCGGCAACCTTCGATATTTCCGGCCAAATCCATTAAACGGGTATTTCTTCCCCTCTTTACTGTTTTCTATGCTCTATTGCAACAAGAACCGTGTTGAAACCACTGATTCATCTGGGTTTTTTGTTCAAGTTTAGTTTTCCTTTTTGTAATTTAATTTAATTTATTTCTGTCCTTGTTCGTTCTCAAGCCAAAATCATGAATATTTCTTTTTGATAACCACTGACCTTGTTACTGTTTTAGGTCTAGTTTTGGTTCTTCTTCAATGTTTTCTTTCATTATCCATGCTTTGTATCCATGATTAATTAAGATTTGATTATATTTGTGATAAGCATGTTCTTAATTAGTAATAAGTTCTTCTTGACAAGCATGATTACCTGCATAATCAGACTTATAACTGTATGCACGATTCCCTATCGTTTGACTAGATGATAATGAGTATACGGTTGTTAGGATTTACTGTTTGTAAAGTGTAGTCGTTAAATGTGTCATATTTTATTTCAGTAATAAGATTAGTCAGTTTAATTGCCCTAATTGATTAGAGAAGCAGCGCACGCTAGTGAATTAACTCAAGATTAACCTAGCTAATAACAGCTTATAAAAGACAACCTGTTTAACTGGGTTAATAATCTCTTAAACAATTGACTAAGTCCTAAGATCTGTCCAAGATATTTAGTTTAGGATTAATTAACTAAAAAAAATTAGTTAACCCGGGCTTAATAATTAGTTAAGTTTCTGATTTTAGGTAATCAAGTTGAATTAACTTAACTAAATCAGTTAGCTTAAGTTAAGGAATTAAATTGATTAACTTACATTAATTAACAAGCTAAACCTAGTTAACTAATAGGAACTTAATCAATTAACCCTTAATTAGTTAACTTAACCCTAGTTAAGAATAACTCATGGTTAACTAAAGAACATAACTAAGGTTTAGCTAACCAAAATTGAAATAATATCCCAAGTGAGTAACCCTGATTACCCAATGGTAAATTCAGGGACTCCAAGGACTACAATGGGTGATGTAGACTTAGGAAATCAGAAGTTTAAGGGTAAAAGGGTCTTTTAATGGGTAAGAAGGTTCTAGAATAGGGGCAGCTGTCCCAAAGATAAGGTTGACAGCTGCTCTATGTACTATTTTCAGCTTTTGGATAGGGAATATTCCAAGGGATATCCCATTCGATAATATCCTATAAATAGACCCCACTCCCTTTTAGACTACATATTTTTTTTAGACTCTGAAAATTCTCTCTACAGTCTGAAATTGCTTTCTTGAACACTGAATACTAAAAACAAAAACAAAAATCAGGGTAATCTTCTTCTGGAAAAAAAAAAGAAAAATTGTTTCAAAGTATGAAGGTAAAAATATGATTGTTCTTTAAAGAGTTCTCAAGGCTTCTGTGGAATTCTTATATTTGGGTTTTCATCTGTTTGCTCGACTCTGGTTTTTCTGAAATTCGAATATCGTCTGGGTTAGTTCTTTGGGGTCTGTTTGGATTTCTGAGGTTTGCTGTTACTGCTGCTGAATTCTTTCCCTCTTGCTGATTTGTTGTGCATACTTGACCTTTATTTGGTCAAGTCTTTGGTTGTTTTACTCTTAAAGAAGGTATGTATCAATTCATCTGTTCTTAATGAAATGCTGAACTGAAATTTTCATCTTCTATTTACTATAAGCTAGCTTTTTTTTTTCTTGATATCTGAAGTCCTTTCTTCTGTTCTATATAATATGACAATGTGAGTGTTGTAATCAGTTTATGAGTGTGATAAATGTAGTCCTGTTGTTGGTATTTCCTTGTTGGTATATGTTGTTTACTTAAGATTATGTGTATATAAACGTAGTTAATATTCATAGTTCCATACTATGAAAAGAAGCTGCATCATGGTGTAGAATCTGACCTTCTCTATGGTTAGATTCTCTCTATAAGAGTGCAGAAAATATGTTTTTCAATTGAGTCTCTTTGGCCGATAAAGAGATGAAACAAGCAAGTCTCTAGATAGGTCAGAATATTGGCACTAGGGTAGATGAATTTGACTTTTAATAGTAAAATTCACCCCTTTAATGGTGCATAAACAGTAGCTTAGGGTGCTGGAAATCACCCTTTAAAAGGTATAAAGTATGTATTAAAGAAGGCACTAGAGTTGAGGAGTCAGAACCCTTGAATGGTCTGGTTCATCCTCTAAAATGCCTAAAAATCAAAGTCATAATACAAGTATGAATCAAGTGTTACAAAAGATTGTTGTTAGGGAGTGAATCTGACCCTTTTCATGGTCAGGTTCACCCTATAATAATGCATAAACAATTATAGAGTAGTTAGATTATCATTACAAAAAGGTATTAAGACAAGAATCTAGACCCATAAATGGTAAGATTCATATCTTAAGAAATGCCTAAGAATAGTCCAGTCATTGTATAAATTTAGGCCATAATATGTTGAATGATTAAAGGTTTGATGGGTTTGCATCCTTGGAGCTGAATCTGACCTCTTGATGGTCATATTCATTCCAAGAAGAGTACATAGAAGCAGGTTCCGTCCTTTAAAATTGACAATGTCGCATGATTAGGACTAAACCTGACCCAATAATGATCATGTTTGCCTTACAACATGCCTAGGACATGTTTGTTAATGTTACCCGTTTGGTGATTAAGAAAAATAGACGCAGGAAAATACAGAAGGTTGTTGGCTCGCACTGGAGTAGCAGATTTTCTTTATCATTTTTATTTATCTATCGTTTATTAGGAAAATGTATAGTAAAAGACGGAAATGTAATAGGAAAATTATGTATTGTATAACTATGGACTGTTGGACACTACTAAGTTAATATTCAGATGCATTTGTATTTTTATCCTACTGATCTGAACCTCTTGAAAATGGGCTTTTTTTTTGTTAAACTGGCCCATCAGGGCTTGAACCAATCTGGACCCCAAGCTGTTGGGCTTGAAGGTGTCTAAAAGCCCATAAGTCTTAAGTCTATACTTTCATTTAGTAATTATAGTAATGGGGACTGTTAATACATGATCAGAATCCAAAAAAGGGACTTTGTACAATCTCAGTGAAAAGATGAGTTCGTCTAAGACTCCATTTTTTAGACTCATATGATTTACCAAAGTTGTTTCTTCTCATCTATGATTAATTTCAAAAGATACAAATATAAATATGTTAGTCAACAATGTTTCGTGTAAACCTGTATCAAAATCAGGCTCCTTGTAAATATTTACTTAGATTCTGGAAAAACAATCGTTCCAGATTCAGTGATTTTCAAAATATACAAATAGGAATTTGTGATCTCAACATGTTCGATTCATTTCGTATCCTTAAACTTTCTGAATTTACGACAACAATAGATGTATAAATGCTATCGAATAAGACTCAATGCATATGAAATTAAATAACATGAATTCAAGCCTTTGGAAATTGATAGAACTATTCAATCAATGACCTATTATAGTAGAATGTGTCAATTTGACTTTTCTTTGAATATGTGACCTGTGAATTAGTAATTTTAGACCTTTCCATGTTAGCATGTTTTAATAGCTTTACTCTTCTTGCAAAAAATAGACTAAAACTAGGATTTGGCCAAGGGGTTAATTCAATCAAGGGGCTAAAATATGGCCATAGCCCGGAACATGTTATCTTTTAGGCTAGTGAACATTATTTTAGGCAATCCTCTAGGTAAAATCATGCCTTTAGCTTGAAACGTGTTAAAGAATCGAATATTATTCCAAAATTACCATAACCCACACTCGGGAGTGGCAACTCGTGTCCCCGACCCTAAACTCCGAACATTTATAAAATGTACATAGCAACCACGGGTGCATTTCATGTGACGTGTTTGCCGTGTGCTAAAAAACGACAAGTGCACGCCATCGTGACTTGTTTAAAGATAAATCCATAAACGTCCTAATTGACCTTAAAATCCAAAATACTCCTTCAAATGAAAAAATAAAGAATAATTGAATATTGCCTCAAATAGGCATTATAAAACCGTCATGATCATTAGTCTTGACTACGTAATCTACACTCGGGTGCGACAACTCATGTCCCCGTTTTCAACTTCAAATCATAATAAAATCACGTGTTTCAATTACGGGTGCATTTCATGTGGCGTAATTGTAATTCGTTCAAAAGCAGATAAGTGAACGTCCTCGTGACTTTTTTTCAAAGATAAGTCCATAAATGTAAAAAGTGGTTAACAATTAAAAAGGGTAAATGCACAACACGGCAAAAATACATAAACAATTAGATAATTTAGGCCAAATATTAATGGTAAGCGACCGTGCTAGAACCACGGAACTCGGGAATGCCTAACACCTTCTCCCGGGTTAACAGAATTCCTTACTCAGATTTCTGGTTGCAGACAACTTAAAACAGAGTCTAAATTTCCTCGGTTGGGGATTTTCAAAACAAAACGGTGTCCCGGAGCATCGTAAAAAATCCGGGTGGTGACTCTAAAATAATAAAAAATCCCAAATCCGAATAATTTCACTTAAAGTGGAAAAACTCCCTTTATTACCCTTCATTAAACGAGGGTAGTGAAAAAAGGAGGTGTGACAGGGGATATTGCGATTTTATGCGTACCCGTTCATCATCGGATATACACTTCCCTTCTCTTCCTTAGCGGTGGATTTTTGCCACTTCTATGAGGTGTGTCCGACTCAGCTCTCTTCGTACATATACAAGCTCTTCCTCATGCTCATCAAATATGCTGAGATGGCGGGTCGGGGGAATTTCTCTCCAGCACCTTCTTCACCTCTTCGTTCCGAATTTCCATACTGGCACAATGAATGGTCGCCGTTGCATGAGAGATTTGGGCGCAATCCTTCTGCCGGTGAGTCGTCTCATCTCTCCCTCAAACACTTTGATTTTCGCCCCGTGTTTTCCTTCTTCTTATATTGTCTTTTGCTAAAAAAATTCTTATTGGCAGGTCTGAGGGGAGCGAGGAGAACGAGGTGTCCCGTATTTGCTTTCCGTCAGCCTGCTTCCTCGGCTAGGCCCATACCAGTGGTTACCATGAATGAGGACATTCGGGTTGTGGAAACTTCATAGATCGCGTCCACGTCCGGACCCGGTCGTTTGGAGGCTGCTCCAGTCGGGCACTCCGGTTCCAACAGCTCATTCGGCGGACAAACCGCCTCAAGGATAATTGCGAAGAGGCCCCATCAAAGAGGGAGGATAATGTCGGAGGGGGTGTCTTCGATTGAAACGACCTCACGGGGCGATCCTATGTTGGCGGTATCTGAAACTGGCGGTGATACTAGCCTGGGCATGGATATAGTGCCCGTTTCGGGCGTAAAAGAGACTGTCGTGAGAGGGGAAAGTTTAGAGGCCGCTGCGATTGTTACGAGCGGTCCATCGTCATCTCAGCAGGTCTATGCCTCCTCTTCGGCCAATGAGAGAGCGAAGGGTGTGATCGTCGATGATTATGAATCCGAGTCAGATATCGACCCCGAGGACATGAGGATGTTTGAGTAAGGGTTTACCCGGGTCGACGTAAGGGCGGAGGGTCCTTCCCGTGTTCTCAAGATTCCATCGGATTATGATTTGTTGGAGGATATGGTGAATTTGGTGCCCCAGTTCGACCTTGTGTGTTCCGCTGCCGAGAGTGGGTCTCTTCGTGGGATCAGCGATGTCTGCCTATCGCAAGGTGTAGCTGGGATGGCTCTGAGAGTAAGTTCTTTGCTGTTTTTCTCATTTCATTCCTTCTTCCTTCGCTTACCCTTTCTTTTCCCTCTTCTTTTTCCTGTTCAAACTTTCATCTTAGACACCGATAGTGCTCATCGAACGTAGACGCGGACTGCTGTCTTTCAGAAAATGGCTGTGAAATATCATTGTTATCATGACAAGTGCCGCGAGATGCATGCGGTGCTCAGGGCGGGCGGCAACCACCAATCCCTTAGGGAGGAGTTGGAGCGGAGAGATGAGGACCTGATGCAGTCCATCGGCAAATGCAGCGAGCTTGAAGGGCTGCTTAGGGCCAAGGAAGAAGAGCTCGAGGTGGGTAACGGGGTTGCAGCTGAGTGTGTCGATCTCCAGGTAAAGGTGGTGTCCTTGCGGGTGGAGCTCGATCATAGCGCTACTAGAGTCGCCGAACTGAGTGTGGAGCGGTAAGAGAAGTTGGATGAATTAGAGAATAAGGTGATCGATTTAGAGAGGGACGAGGGAGCCTGAGTGGCGCCTTTCGCGAGGGCAGCGACACTTGAAGACACTATCCGCGTTCTCAGGTCTGAGTGGGAGGCTGGGATGGAGATGGTTGTGCTAATAGAGGTGCAGCTTGAGGAACGAATCATCGTGCTTGAGCGAGATGTATCGAACCTGGGTGACAAAGTTGCAGTTCTCGAGGCCGAAAAGACGCGGTTGTTGATTCAGGATCCTCCTCAAGAACCTGCCTCTGTTTCCTTCCCCCGCCATGTGGGTCCATGCTGAGTCTCAACGGGATACATATAATGACTTGTTGGAGGCAGGGAGCATTCCTGAAGCCATTTTTGAAGATGCTCGTGCCAAAGCAGGCGAGCCTCGTCTTGCCTGCGGCTATGACCCTGCGACACTGGAGGTCGGTGGTGATGCCAAGATCGAAGATGGGCTTTCTTCTGATGATGACAATGCTGGAGAGGGCGACGATGGAGATGAGGCCTCCGGACCGAGCGGGGAGAAGGGTGATGGTGTGGATAGTATTGAGTGAAGCCTTTGTGCATAGGTTTTCTGTGCTTAGTTTTGTTTTTCTTTTCTTCGTTGTAGTTTATTTTCTTTTTGCGGGGATCGCTTTTGGACTTTTGTAAGAAGTTGTGTACGTACATTTTTTAATAAGATAGTCGGTTTGTTTTTTGGCTGTATTTCTCTGGCTTTTCTTTCTGAAAAGATCTTTTGGATTTTCTTGTGATGAGTCCCTGACTTAGTTGAGAGTTAGGGCGAGGTCGATTTTTTAATCTGCGACTAACTCGAGCGTGGTTGAATTTTATTGCATTAGTTTGAGAGAGATCGAACTTTGTTTTCAGATTGTGATGGGGGGGGCGTGTAGGAATGAATTCGAATGAGGTCGAATGTGACCCATAGTGAGGTTGAACGTTGACTTGTTAATTCGAACGAGGTCGAGTTTTACTTTCGCTTAGTGATGGCCGGGGGCCACATGGGAGTGAATTCAAACGAGGTCGAATTTTGACCTGTAACGGGTTCGAGCGAGGTCGAACATTGACTTGTCAATTCGAACGAGGTCAAATTTTGCTTTCGCTTGGCAATGGCAGGGGGCCACATGGGTGTAAATTCGAACGAGGTAGATGACATGTAATGAGTTCGAGCGAGGTCGAACGTTGACTTATCAATTCGAACGAGGTCGAATTTTTCTTTCTACATTGGCGTGATGTGTAAATTCAATGGAGTGGTGTAAGAGTGTCGCCTGCTACCTTGCTTTCGTTGGAGAATATCACGTGTTGTTGCATGGTTTGTGCATGCGTCGTGATGAGTCCCAGTCTATCTAGTCCCTTCATTGCTCGGCCTGGAGAGGTGCTTTACCTGACGGGTGATGAACTCAGTGCTTAGGCATAGGGACACCCTGGGTCTTGATTCACACGCACGGGATTCAGATGTGGCTCATCGAATTTAGTTGGTTGAGCCGGCGTAGCGCCGCCTTGGCAAGAATATGGGCGATCTTTTCGTACATATGTTCCGCGTGTGTTGGAGAGATTTTACGTTTTCGGGGTTGGCCGCCCAGTCCCAGACTACGGAGATCTTTCTAAATGATGTCAGCTTGTTTTAGACCGTTTTTCGGTTATCTACAGTGTGGTTTGCGGTGGGGTGTTTTTCTGATTTGCCATTTTCTGAAGGGATAATCTTATAGCATGTATGTCGGCAGTCCCTCGCTCGCGTATTTGGGAGGACGCTCTTGTTTCATTTTTCACAAGAGGAATGATAGGTTAGAAGTAAATAGAATCATTTGTTACCTCGATTGGCTGGTTACCCGATGAATGAGGGGAGACTAGTCATATTCTCTTCGTAGGTCTGCTCTTCACTACTTGGGTCTAGGAGATCCCTTCGACTCGGTTGGCTATGAGCTAAGGGACGCATCATGGAATGGCTCGCCTGCCCTATACTCGAGTGTTGGCTCTAGAACTTACCTTGACCTCGCGCTTTGTCTCTTCGTTAGTCGAACTCTGGCACTTCATGGGCTGGTGGGTTACCTCGCCTGTTGGGCTTTTCTTTTGAGTCCTGGTTCGAGCGAGTGCCTCGGGTGCATAAACATGATAGAAATGTAAGTTATATCACAAACATACATGTGGGATTAGTTCACCATTTTTGAGAATTACACAACAGGTGTAATTTATGAGAAGGAATGCAATGTAAGTAAGATGTAAAGCTCCAGATCTGCTATTACGGCACGGTGTGGCTTTCGTGCGTAAATTGATCGAATGGTGAAGCTATCATAAACGGGTGATAGAGTTAAGGACGAATTTAGATCTAAAGGAAACTAAGACTCTGGCTAGAAAATCCCCACAGTGGCGCCAATTTGTTTGACCAAAACGTTTTGAAGTCTTTTTGTTAACTAAATAAGATGATGAGAAAAAGGGATAAATTTTAGCGAAAGATAATTAACTCTAGATCAAAGAATGTCAAGTAAGAAAAGTTGGACAAAGCTAAACTTGAGAACTTACTAAGACCATCATAAAGTTCTAAGTTTACGAAGAGATAACATTCTTGATAGCCTTATTTCATAATATAACGTAAAGGGGAAAGAAAAGATTCACCAATCGTGACCACGATACATGTCTATATTTATTCTATAATGATGATTACAAGAATGAATAGCAAAATTCTAAACCTTCTTTTTCTTCGCAAGGTGGGCTCTCAAGTTTCCCTCTATTGTAAGTGAAGAAGTCTGTGATATTGGAATAATCCCCCTTATTCATTCTCTCACCTAGTATTTATACAAGGTATTCTCCTTTGCCAAACGACCCTTAGCCTGGATGCGTATGTCTTTTGAACGTACTTTCGATCGACCCTCTGAAATGCTGTAATGTCTATTTCGTCGTATAGGCCTTCCGAGTGTACGACCTCTGCCGTGGACGAGGTGCTCGTCGCTATAGTGCCTTATGAATACAACTTCGTCTCAATTGATCCTTTGTTGTTCCTCTTTATGCAGATTCTCATTTGGTCAGATTTTGACCCATACAAGTCCGAGCTCGGTTAAGTCTTAACAAAAAGCTCGCCTTCGGCTCCGAACCAGTGTTTTTGAAGAACTTATGAACCAAAACAAGAACTTTGAACCACCTTTAGAAATAGAGAAAAATAGAAGTATATGGCCTTGGTATGGGTGTTACAATGTCCCTAATGAATAATTAGCTTCCCCTTTATATAGTAGGGGAATTTTACCGTAGATACAATTCTAAGAAAGGTAAATATCTTCCTTTTCGCTAGTCACTGATTTTACGCCGATAGGGACCGAGATTCACACAGTGATATCCGGTTTGGGACAAATATCTGGGCCCTTTGTTAATCGTGTGTGGTTGTTTGGTAATGCTCCCTGGGGTCTTGGGACTCTAACTGGACCAAGGGGTCGTGGTCTTGATGGCTCCGAGGGCAGGTGTTTTTCTCGGGCCTTGATACGAGAGGATCCTGGTTTTGATCCCGATTCCTTGCAGTCACGTCCTTGCTCTGTTTGCCTCACCGGGAATTGGGAATGCTCATTAGACTCGATTTTTCCCGTATATAGATAGTCCACTCATTTCTCGGAGAGTAGGTTTGCCGAAACGATGGGAAACGATAAATATTCTTTGGTCCCTTCCTCCGTATGTTACGATGAAAGAGCCGAAATGTCCCATCAATGTGTCGTTTTGACTTCGGACACGTGTCGATCATTGTATGGTTTCCCCCGAATACAAACCGTCGCATGTTTCCCTATTAAAGCTTCCATCCTTTATCGCTTTGTCTACTTTTCGACCAAGCTTTTACCTTCGAGTTTTCCGTCTATCATCAAACTTCTTCCGAAACTTCATATCTTCATCCTTGTTCTTCAATTTTCATAGTGATTTCCAGGTTTTTACCCAGATTTCTTTCAAATCATCGTACTCTGTTCTTCATCCTTCAAACTCGTTCTTCCAAATCTTCGCCTTCTCTCTTTAAATTTTCAAAATTCTCTAGATAACAATGGCTAAAACATCC
This sequence comes from Nicotiana undulata, assembly GCA_005239495.1. Taxonomy (NCBI): domain Eukaryota; kingdom Viridiplantae; phylum Streptophyta; class Magnoliopsida; order Solanales; family Solanaceae; genus Nicotiana; species Nicotiana undulata. The sequence continues at coordinate 107,244 of ML288147.1, forward strand.
AAATTCGTTCCTCAACAAGTCGCCTCCTCCTCTTCCCAACCGGCTGCCAGTACTGAGGCGGCTGCTCTTGAAGTAGTATCCCTCAAAACGGTTTCTCCCGAGGTGGTTTCCAATGAACCAACCCCCGAGCTTCCCTTGAAATATTTTATTCTCGGGGGATGCTTTATTGCGGATGACTTTAAGGTCTAGAAACCCTCACGGAAACAGGACCAGGGTGAAGGGGCATCAAGGTACATATGCTCTATGAATGAAAACGTTCTTCTTGTGGTTAGAATGGACTGCAACTGGGAAGGCAAGGATGTAGTAGTCCCTGGGCCCTAGGACGACATTACTACCCACGTGGAGTGGTATTTAAGTGATTACACTTACCCCTTCATACTAGGCCAGGTGGACCCAATTATTCTGGATTTTTGCAAGAGGTACGAGGTGTGCCTCGGGAAAATCCATCCATCTCTATGGAGGATCGTGATCCTCCTTCGCTACTTCATGAATAAGACCGAGTCTCGTCAGTTCACGATCGATCATTTACTTAATCTATACAGTCCCCAAAATTCGAGGGGGACTGATCAAGCTTACTCGCTGGGCCCACAAGGTTCCCTTTTAGAGCATTGACGAACACCGATACCGGTATTGGCAGGGACGCTTCATTCGGGTGAAGACAGAAGACTTGATTCCCCCAAGTTCATGCCTTTACCTGAGAAGTGGAAATCATCCCGTAAGTGTAGTCTCACCTTTTTTTATTTTTTATTTGTTTTCCCTTCTCACTCATACTTGTGGTTGTGCAGCCGTCGCCAAGGTTCCAAATGCAGTCCCTCGGCTAAAGGAATGGATCGAGGGCATCCGTAAATAGATAACGTACTCCGAACACGCATGGCACAGTCTTTCGAAGGGCCGATGGGAGGCTCGTTATCATGGTAAGGCCTCTCTCTAAATATTTAATACCATGCTTCTAACATTCATCATACTGACTTTCCTTCCCCTTTGTTGTTGCAGGTTTTCCTAAGACCACCGAACTAAGGCCTTTGGAAGGGGACAAGGACGTGTCCTTGTCCGTTGATCCCTTTATTGCGTGGCAGCCCAGGGCTTCCGCGGAGGAAAAGAAGAAAAGAGAGAGGAAACCTCCGGGCTCCCCCGGCCCTAAGGCGAAGAAACCAAAGAAGAGGGTGGCTCACAAGCCTAGGACAAGCTATAGCTATCTTGTGCCAAACTCTGATTCTCTTCACCGGCTCAGGGACGAGCCGGAGGAAGAACTCAATTTCATCACCCATGGGATGACCCTTCCTGAGGGGCAAGGGCATCCGAGGGGGAGACTCAAGAGGCCGACCTCCCTCAGACTCGAGAGGTTGACATGGAGACCTAGGGTAGGACTCCCCCAGACGCTGGCTCCGCTCTAAAGGAAGCGCCCGGTATAATAGAGATTTTGGGGACGCCCTCCTACACTGAGTCTATGCTCGAGGAGGCCTAAGCGGGAACGGAGAATTCCAATGAAGGGGTCCATGGTACGAAAGATCTCCTTCATTACTTTTTTGATGTTGTGGACTCGTTTGCTTTGGAAAATTTCTCCGGGTAGAGCCACCTGGATGTTCCGAAGAATGACACATCCTCAAAAGTTGGCGGGCCAAGTTCGAGCCCGAAATTGATCAACCAGTTCCCCGCTCTGAGTGTGGACTGTGATCGCAAGAGATCGGTTTTTCTGACCATCCCGGAGGATGCCCGGGTCGTGTTTGCTCCCATGGTGTAGCTAGCTACCTCCAATGCCTGGTGATCAAGGAGGACCAGGAAAAAATGAATGAGGTGAACGTGCCATGCCTTTTCAATGAGGCACAACATGCGCTGAATAGGGTAAGGCATCACTACGTTCTTGAAAGTTTCTTAGGTTTTGATATTTTTCAAGTTTTTCATCTTTTTGCAGGCCTCGTTACTTCATCACGAGATCTTCCTTTGGTACTGGGCCGAGGTCAATCAGTTCGAGCTCGAGAAGCTTGCCCAGAAAAAGGAAATGTACAAACTTCTCAGCGAGAGAAGAAGGGGTCATTAAGAACTTTCAAGCCGAGCTAGATGGGGATTAGAAAGAAGCATCGGTCCTAAGGCGGAAGCACGCCTTGGTTGAAAAGGTAAAGGTCTTTGAAATTAGAAACGAGGAACCGGTCATAGTGGTTAATGGAAATAACTCGCAGGTCCAACAAATGATCGACCAGATCGAATAACTCCAAAAGGAGATGGATGAAATCCAAGACATGGCCGACGGGTGGAAAATCAATATGGATCTGCTGGCTCGGAGAAGGAAACCGCTCACGTGAAACTGTCTTTGGTATAGTTCAACTTCGGGTGGCAATCGAGAAAGCTGATAAACGGGCTCAACTAAATTAGGATCTCTCAACACAGTTGGGCTCGGCCATCGCGGAACGGGATGCCCTTGGTAAAGAGCTCGAAGCAACGAGGTCCAAGTTGGATACAACCCCAACCGATGTTGACGAGATGGTGGCTCAATACAAGGACAATGTCGAATCAGCCGAGGCCCTCCTAAAGACCGATGGTGAGTACATGACGCAGCTATCTCGAAGGGAGACCCTCGAGGAAATCCATGCCCGAGGTTTCGACCTGTCTACCAAGATCTAAGAGGCAAAAAGACTTGAGGCCGAGGCGAAGAGGCTAGCTTAACCCGAAGGTAAGGAGAGCTCCGAGGGCTCTGAAGAATCCGAAGGCCTAGATGGTTCTAGTGACTAATCGAGCTCCGATGAAGATCAGGCGTCAATGCCTTAGGATTTTTCAATTTTTGTGTGGTGTAAATATCTTTTGAGGAAATTTTTGTTGGGACTCTGTAAAGAAATTCCGGAATATATATATATATATATATATAATCCCTCTTTGGAAATTTAAACCTTTTTAGCATCTTTTCACAATTTCCGTTTTCGCAAATATCTTTGATGCCTTAGCATAGAATTAAATGTAGTAATAGGTCATCTTTTTTTTTTTAGGTCCAAACAGAACCCGACCTCGATGCAAACTTTTGTTTGCTCGAAGCTTTGAAAACTTAGGGTGACTGGAAGTTTTCAAAATACTTAAGTGTTCTTAGACGATACTTTTGTCGAGGGTAACCATTTGGCAGGTTTGAATATTTATTGAAGGCCTTACATTTTGATTACGGTCTTCGTACAAATCCAAGCCATTTTTAGGGTGGCCATAGCCTTTAGGTTTAGGCACTACTTAATAGGTTTTGTGCCTCCAGGTTTTGATAACTTGAGCTGCCCGAACTCATTTCGGACAACAGTCCCCAAGTGGAGGTAGCCCTTTTGGCTAGGGGTAGCCCTTAGGCTTGATAGTCCCCCGGTAGGGCTTGATAGTCCCCGAGTATGGATAGCCATTAGGCTCGATGCTTTAAGAGACAAAAATATGTATTAGCAATGTAGAAATTTTCTTTCATTTATGTGCGCAAAGTACAAGATTGAAAGCGTATAAAAACTTGTATTATGGCTAAGGTGGCCTACGGGGGCACGGTTCACTTGACCGTTCGGCCCTTACAATAAATCCTAACCACCGAGCATTGGCTGTTAAGCACATATTTTCCTTCTTTCCTTGCTAAGAAGCTTGACCCGGGGGTGATGGCCCGCAGTATTCAAGATCGATCTTGAGAGGTCTCGAATACTGTTGACGAGACAATTGACTCCAATTTAAACCCGGTCTTCGATTCAAAGATAACTTGATTTACAATTTTCTCGTTAAAAACCTTATCGTAACACCCATTTGGGACAAAATCGGTTCAAGGGAAAAAGAGTGCAACGCGTGCTTTCAGACCTAATAATCATATTCTCCTTTGGTTGTTGCATGCAAGTGTTAGTCCGATTGGCAATATTATAAAAAAGTGAATGAGATTGTACCTTAGCAGTAGTACCACTTTAAGTGCATCACGTTCCAATTGTTAAATAGTTATGCATTGTTTCCTGGTTTGAGATTGTACGAGCCTTTACCAGTAATCCCGATGACTCGATATGATCCTTCCCAATTCGGCCCCAGCTTCCCCTCATTGGGATTCTAGGTGTGTAGTGTTACTTTTCTTAGCACTAAGTCCCCGATATTGAAGTGTCGGAGGTTGGCTCTTCGATTTTGATACCTTTCTATCCGCTATTTCTGGGCGTCCAACCGGACTAGGGCGGCCTCGCGCCTCTCATCCAATAGTTCCAGGCTCGTGCTCATGGCCTCTCCATTTGATTCTTCGATCGCATATCATAATCTGGGGATCAATTCTCCCACTTCGACTGGTATCAGTGCTTCGGCACCGTAGACCAATGAAAGCGGAGTGGCCCCAGTACTAGATTTCTAGGTTGTACGGTATGCCCACAGGACTTCGGGCAGAATATCCTTTCATTTCCCTTTGGCATCGGTCAAACATTTCTTCAGGTTTTGAAGTATGGTCTTATTTGTTGGTTCTGCTTGTCCGTTCCACTAGGATAATAGGGTGTTATAAGATCTTTTTGAGCTTATGGTCCTAGATAAATTTGTTTACCTTGTTGCCGATGAACTTCTTCCTGTTAGCACACATTATTTCAGCCGGTATTCCGAACTGGCATATTATGTGGTCCCAAATGAAGTCGACGACTTTTTTTCCCGGACCTTCTTGAATACTTGAGCTTCGACCCACTTAGAGAAATAGTCGGTCATAAAAAATATGAATTGAGCCTTACCGGGCGCCCACAACAGGGTATCAAGAATGTTCATTACCCACTTCATGAACGGCCAAAGTGAAAAGACTAAATGTAGTAGCTCTACGGGTTGATGGATCACAGATGCATTCCTCTGACAGCCGTCGCATCTCCGTACAAAGTCCTTTGCATATTTATCCATTTCGATCCGGTAATAGCCGGCTCTGATTATCTTACGAACCAAAGATTCTTCCCTCGAATGGTTTCCGCAAGGGCCTTCGTGAACTTCCCTCAAAACATATTTGGTGTCTCCCGGCCCCAAACATATGGCGAGCGGGCCATCGAACGTTCTTCTGAACAAAGTACCTTCGGATAGGCTGAACTTGGATGCCTTCGTACGTAGAGCTCTCGATTCTTTAGGATCTGAGGGCAACTTTCCACTCTTCAAGTAGTCTATATACTTGTTTCTCCAATCCCAAGTTAAACTTGTTGAGTTTATTTCGGCATGGCCTTCTTCCACTACTGATTTCATGAGTTGTACAGCCGTTCCTGAACGGAATTCACCGGCATCAACCGATGAACCAAAGTTAGCCAGAGCATCGACCTCGCTATTTTGATCTCGGGGTACGTGTTGTAAGGTCAATTCCTTGAATTAATTCAGCGTCACCTGTAATTTGTCTAGATACCTTCGCATCTATTCCTCTTTTACTTCGAACGTACCATTGAATTGATTTACCATAAGGAGGGAGTCTAACGTAGCTTCGACTACCTCGACCCCCAAGCTTTTAGCCAATTTGAGACCTGCAATCATGGCCTCATACTCGGCATTATTGTTAATTAATTTCACAGTTCTAATAGATTGCCTAACTACGTTACCTGCAGGCGGCATTTACACAATGTCGAAACCGGACCCCTTTGTGTTTGAGGCACTGTCCGTAAAGAGGGTTTAGATTCCCAATGAAGTCACCAAGGTTAACAACAATTCCTTTTTGACTTCGATTATTAAGGCCGACGTAAAGTCGGCCATGAAGCCTGCCAAAATTTGTGTTTCATCGCAGTACCGGGTCAATATTCAATATTGAATTTCTACAACCCATTAGGTAAACCGGCTCGAGATCTCGGGTTTGCTCATTATGTTCCTTAGTGGGTAAGAAGTTATGACGCATATGGGGTGGCATTGAAAATACGTCTTTAACTTTCTAGAGGCGCTTAGCAAAGCGAGTGCCAATTCTTCTAAGGATGACTTGTTTCAGACTCGCCTAAAGTTCTACTAACATAATAAATAGGAAATTGCTTACCTTCCTCTTCCTCTTCAGTACATCGAAGGTTTCCTTCAAGTGTTTCAAATGGTCCTCTACTCGTAGGGACTTAACTAACATGTCGTCAATATAAACTTCCATTGATTTTTCTATTTGTTCTTCGAACATCCGATTTACTAAGCGTTGATAAGTGGAACCAGCAATTTTTAGTCCAAATGGCATTATGTTATAACAATAGGTGCCGAATTTAGTGATAAAGGAAGTTTTTTCTTGATTTCTCGGGTCCATCCGGATTTGATTTTACCCAGAATAGGCGTCGAGTGAGCTGAGTATCTCGTGGCCAGCCGTTGCATCGATCATGTGATCGATGGTAGACAAAGGAAAATAGTCCTTGGGGCACGCCTTGTTCAAGTATTTGTAATAGGCACTATTACTACATTAGTCAACCAATCCGGGTACTTAACTTCCTGAATGGAACCTATTTTAAGGAGTTTGGATACCTCGTCTTTGATTAATGCATGCTTGGATTCGGACTGAGGCTTCTTCTTCTGTCTAATCGGGTGGAACTTCGCATCCAAGCTTAACTTATGAGTGGTTATTTCTGGCGGTATCTCAGTCATACCTAGATGGGACCAAGTGAAACAATCTATGTTAGTTATAAGGAATTTAATGAGCTTTTTCCTGAGCTCGAGAGTTAACCCCGTGCATAGGTTTACCTTCCAATTGGGAAAGTGTTCAATCAATATGACTTTCTCCAGCTCCTCGACCGTTTATTTGGTGGCATCAGAATCGTCAGGGGTGATGAATGACCTAGGAACTCCGTAATCATCATCCTCACCAACGTACTGCTTCTCCAGTTCGGTCGGGCCGGTGTCGGTGATTGCGATTAAGAGTCTTCCGTCCTACCTGGCTTTGAGCTCTTTGATGTCGAGAGTGCGGACATGGGGATCACCTCATTGACCGCAAACATTTATTTTGAATCCTGTTTGCTCTCCGTAAATCGTCTTGATCTCTCCCGGTGTGGATAACTTCAGTGCCTGGTGTAGTGTCGAGGGTATTTCCCTTATGTTGTGAATTCATGGCCTTCAGAATAAAGCATTATATCTCATATCTCCTTCAATCACATAGAACTTCATTTCCTGAATGGTCCCGATGGTGTTCACCGGCACACTTATCTCCCCTTAAGTAGTTTCGCACGCCATGTTGAATCCGTTTAATAAACGGACTGCATGCACTATTTGGTCTTGTAGACCCAGCTTCTTTACGACCCTCCATCTGATAATATTTGCCGAACTACCTAGATCAATTAACACATGCTTAACTCGAGATTTGTTTATGGGTATAGATATTACTAGTGCATCATTATGTGGTTGCACGACGCCTTCAGTGTCCTCCTCATTGAAAGAGATGGTCCCCTCCGGTATATAATCTCGGGTTCGTTTTCCCCTTGTAACAGACACCTTATTGCGCTTTAGCATTAGCCCTTGAGCGATGTCTACTGCACCAATGATCATATTAATTATGTGCTGAGATTTCTCTTGTTCGGTCTGTTTGTTGGAGTCCCTATTCCTGAAAGTGAGTTTTGGCTTGATCGCTCAGAAATTCCCAGAGGTGCCTGTTATTGAATAATCGGGACACTTCTTCTCTTAGTTGTCAGCAATACTCGATCATGTGGCCGTGAGTGCCATGATACTTACACATTAGGTTAGGGTCTCTTTGGGCAGGGTCAGACTGCAATGGCTGAGGCCACCTAGTATCTTTGATACGCCTGATGGCAGATATGATGCTGGCAGCATCGACACTGATGTTATATTATTATAATCTTTGTGCATCCATGGCCCCCGGTGGCCTATCGAAACTGTTTTTACTCATGAGTCCCCGACTATTGTGACCTCGATCACTCTTTTTTTCATTCCTCGCATGGTTATGCCCGGATCCGCTACCCCTTCGATCTCCACTATACGGTTGATACCGATCTCTGTTCAGTCTTTTTTCATGGTCGATGAATCTTTTAGACTTGTCATTAGTTCTGACGGGATAAACGGACCTAGAGGGGGCCCCAAGCTGATCATCCTCAACTTTGATTTTTGATTGGTACCTGTTATGGACGTCATCGCAAGTTACCGCCGGGTACTCTATCAAATTATGTTTCAGCTGTTGTGAAGCCAAGGAGCTTATGGGGTTGAGTTCTTAGTGAACACCTGAACGGCCCAATCGTACGTAACCGGAGACAAGTCAATTCGTTCTATTTGGAACCTCGACACGAATGTCCTGAGCATTTCGTTACCTCTTTGTTTACTTTGAAAAGGTCCGATTTTCTGGTCTCGACCTTGATGGCCCCAGCGTGAGATTTTATGAAGGAACCCACAAGCGCAGAAAATGAATAAATGGAATTAGGGGATAAGTTGTGATACCGTATTATTGCTCCTTTCGGCAGGGTTTCTCCAAGCTTTTTTCGCCAAACTAATTCGATTTCGTCATCTTCTAAGTCGTTTCCCTTGATGGAACACATGTTCATTTGTATCTGTGGTTCCGTTATACTTTGGAATTTCGGGCATACAAAACTTCTTCGGGATTGGTTTCGTTGTCGTGCTCGAAGGGAAAGACTTTTGGACAAATTTCTTGGAATCTAGGCCTTTCAATATCGGGGGTGCTCCTGGGATCTGATCAACTTTGGAGTTTTAGGTCTCCATTTTTTTGTCGCTGGCTTCAGTCTTCTTTTCCCTCGATTCCACCCGCTTTGTCAGTTCCTCAAGAATCTTTGTTATTTTGGGGTTGGTCCCGGGTTCAACTTGACCCGACCTTTCTATGGTTTATTCATTCCTTCGAGTGTTTTTCTCGGGATTGTTCGTCCTCAACTCTGCTGGGGGCACGACTTTGATTCTGCAGCCTGGCTATCGCCGCTTGTTGAGCTTGTAACATTTTGTTCGAAGATCACTCGCAGATTGATCCCATCGCCCTCACCGTCGTGCATACCCCGGGCTATTGATCGGGCTCCTCCGCGAAAGCTGTTCTCGGGGTCAGTCGGCAAGTTTGCATCTAGGACCACATGTGAGTTGGCATCGATTGGGTCCGGAACCGGAACTCTATTGGGGTCAACAGAGGGCATCTTGTTGTTAGGCACTATATTTTTGTTTTCGTCATGGTGTCCAGACTCATTATCAACGTTCAAGTGAGCAAATTGAGAGTTTGACATTCTTAAGTTGACCTGAAATTAAAATCTCAAAGAAAAAGTGTAAAACAGAGTGCGTTATGGAAATTTGTATCAAATTACCACTATTATCCTTAGCCCCACGGTAGGTGCCAAACTGTTTACCCTTAAAAATGAATAACAATTGAATTTATACACAGTTTTAAGGATATATAGACTAATTTGATACAAGTGATTAACGACATTAGATAAGCAAGTAAAATATATATATATATATAGTAAATAGCCAAACCAATGATGGAAGTAGTCCGAGCTGGATCTCGCCTTCGGCTCCGAACTAGTGTTTTTGAATAACTTATGAACCAAAACATGAAATTTGAACAACATTAGGAAACAGAGAAATATAGATGTATATGACCTTGGTATGCGTGTTCCAATGTCCCTAATGAATAATTAGCTTCCCCTTTAGATAATATGGAGTTTTACCCTAGATACAATTCTAAGAAAGGTAAAAATCTTCCTTTTCACTAGTCACTGATTCTTCGCCGGTACGGGTCGAGATTCACGCCTTGATATCCAGTTGGGCACGAATATCACTGCCCTTTGTTAATCGTGTGCGGTCGTTAGTCAATGCTCTCCAAGATCTTGGGACTCGAACCGGACCCGGGGGACGTGGTCTCGATGGCCGAGGGCAGGTGTTTTGCTCGGGCTCTGATACGAGTGGCTCCTGGTTCTGATCCCCATACCTTGCTGTCACGTCCTTGCTCTGTTTGCCTTGCCGGGAAATCGGGGTACTCATTAGACTCGATTTTACCCGTATACAACTTTTAAAAAAATTAACGAATTGTTAAAGGGTTAAAAATTTTAATCACCACCGAGGTTATATTAATTTGTATTGTTACTTCATATTTTGAGGATAATTAGTTCTCAATATATATATATACATACACACATACATACATAAAAACTTTTAAAGGGAACAAACCATACATTTGAATTAACTAAATGTTAAATATACTTACGCAAATACCATAACAACCAAAAATCATAATTCAGCAATAACTGGGGACTAAAAATGCTATTATATCCATAGTATTACATTCAAATAAAGATATATTACAACATTGGAATGGTTAAAAAAACGATCTTCATCATTTAAATTTAGAAATAACGACTTAATATATAATCAGATACAGACGGGATCTAATGCTATGGGGAACGGAAGAATTAAGGTGAGGAATAGTCCTCTCCGATAAGGAATGTCTTAATTGTTTGTGTCTGCACTGTAGATAGATAGAAATGAGTCTTCGTTGACTTGGACATTGTCAAAGTTACCATTATTGTTATTATTATTAATATAATCTATGACAAAATTAGTACTAGTCAGTGGTGGAATTAGAATTTTCGTTAAGGGATATAAAAATATATAAAAGTAAACATATTAGAAAATTAAGGACAGTTAATACATAGTATATATACATATAATTTATTTTTTTATTTATCTATATAATGTATTTTTCCCGCGAATAAGTATCATTTGACATCATTTCCTATAAGGTGGCTCCACCACTGGTACTACTGTCAACGTCGTAATTAGAAAATTTTAATCTAGGCCCATCTCTCTAGCATTTGCAAAAAAAAAAAAAAAAAAAAAAAAAAAATGTACTACTCTGCATTGTACCAATTATGTAAATGTATTTAACTATGCACCAAGTTTAAGGAAAAAAAGATTTGTGAAACTTGTGATCTAAAATAAATTATAAATATTTTTTATTTTATAATTATTTATACAAAGTGATAATAAGGAAAGAAACATTCTATACACGCTCCTCGTGGTTTAGCTAGATAACACTTTCATGCGCGAATAGGAGAAATTTGATTGGAGCGTGTTAAGCAAAGATGATAATAATGCGTGAGGGATTAGTAGGAGTTAATATTAGATAAATGTTTCAACCATTATGGGTAATAAGAGTGATGACAACATTTGTGTAGTTTTGGGTAGTGTTATTACAAACCACAGCTGCACCAAGAACAAATCAGGACCACATTTATTAACTAAAGTCTTTCAACTTAGTTATAGATATGGAAAGCTCCACTCTAACATTCTGTAACATATGATATCCTCTAAAATCATGAAGCATAGGCAAGTTGCTCTGCATTTATCTTTTTGTACCTACGTGCTTATTATCTTGACATTAGCCACCGGCGATACCACCTCTAACACCACCACTCCAACTACCACCATAACCAAAGGTGCTACTATCACGAAACCAGGATGCCCAAAACAGTGTGGAAATCTTACAGTTCCATACCCATTTGGGATTGGCATAGGATCTGGTTGTGCCTTAGACCCCGGGTTTGAGATCGACTGCAACACTTCAACTGGTTCTCCAAAACCCCTCATAGGGAACATAAATGTCTACGAAATATCCGACGCTGAAATGCGAATATCAAGTACTGTAGCTCGGAGGTGTTACACACGCGAAGGACTACTTCAACTCCCTGATGACCCTGCATGGATGACTTTAGGAACAACTCCATACAGTTTCTCAGCCCTTAACAAATTCTTCGTCGTTGGTTGTGATGAAGCTGCTGTTATGTTCGGACTCAACTATGCTAATGGCTGTTTCTCTCTCTGTACTAGTTCCAGCGATATTATTTTTGAAAGAAGATGTATGGGAATTGGTTGTGGTCAAATAGAAATACCAAAGGGATTGAAATACTTTAATGCATCAATCCTAAGCATGGATAACCACACTCAAGTTTGGTCTTTCAATCGATGTGGCTATGCGTTTCTTGGTGAGTCGAGTCGCTTCCAATTCAGGGGCGTTGAGGATCATACTGATGATGATGTTAAGTTTATACAAAGGATTTTTAATAATGTCCCGATCGTGCTAGATTGGGCCATTGGAAGTCTTACTTGTGTTGAAGCACAGAACCGTACTGATTATGCTTGCCTGGAGAATAGCCAGTGTGTTGATTCCAACACAAGTCTTGGTGGTTATAGGTGCAGTTGTAACTCGGGATATGAAGGCAATCCATACATCAGTCCCGGCTGCCAAGGTAACTTGATTTCTTTATTTTGCTCCTAGGATAATGGCAATGGGTTAGGACAAACACTATAAAAGAAAAATGTGAATTACATTGGGATTTTACTTGAGAATTTATTTCGCAGATAAAAACAAAGCGCCATAGATTAATATGAAATATTTCTCTGTTTTGCATGTCAGATATTGATGAATGTGTGGATTCAAATGCCAATTTGTGTGAACACAATTGCATAAACACGCCGGGGAGTTACAATTGTTCCTGTCATGAAGGATACAGCGGAGATGGTAAAAAGGATGGTCATGGCTGTATTGCACTAAACTCAAACTCTGAGTTCCCATGGATCAAGTTTTCTGTTGGTAAGATTCTCATAAATTGAACTTGTTTCTGTGTTACTAGTTAATGCTTACTGTAGAAATTTACTTATAATTACTTTACAAGTAACCTAATTGTGTAGATATTGTTCTTTATACCATCAATACATAGAACTTAATCTTTTAAGTAAGTATTATACATGATGGCGTTAGAGATATCACTAATTTTTAAACACGTCAAACAAATCAGTGTAAAAAAAGAAATGAAAGGAAAAAGGGTAATGAGAGAAACAGAGACATGCAGACTGATTTCACAGCTTAAATAAGAAAATGTTTACTGCTTTCTATAGTATTTCGGTTTTCATCTAAAACCAGCTTGAATTTTTGGAACTAGACTAGTATTTCGTTTGTGAATTGTGATACATGCACCATGTATCATATATGAGGAATGGGTTAATAACATGATACATCATATATCATGTATTGAGTAGGACAACAAGGATTGCATAATTATCCATTATAAACATATTTGAGTGCAATTACATAAAAGTAAGCGCTTAAATCACAACAGATTTGTATAAAGAATACCTGAAAGTACAGCTCATAACTCTATAAGATAATATGTAATTACAAGTTGTCAATATGAGCCATCAGAACTGCACTCTTTCTGTTATTACAATAAACAGAGGATTGCTTATAAAAACACAGTAGTGGTAAATGAGTAATATTTTATTGAAGTGTAAAGAATTCACGTCATTTCTCTCTGATTATGAAGCCCCTTCATCCCTTTAAAATCCCGCTTTTTCTAGTTCAAATAAGGAGGGGCTCAAATTTTGTTATTATAAACACCGGTATGGGAGTTGGCTTTATATCCCTACTGGTTGGGACAATTTTGCTCTAAAAAGGGTTGTGTGGAAGCAGCCAAAATTTTTACAGCTGAGGATTTGAAGAAGGCAACAAACAACTATGCCAATGATAGAATTCTTGCTCGTGGTGGAAATGGTATTGTCTATAAAAGTATTCTCCCTGATAATCGCATAGTTGCAATTAAAAAATCTAAGTTTGTGGACGAGGATCAAATTGAACAGTTCATCAATGAGGTACTTATTCTTACTCAAGTCAACCACAGAAATGTGGTGAGACTCTTTGGCTGCTGTTTGGAAGCTGAGGTGCCTTTACTAGTTTATGAATATGTTTCTCATGGAACTCTTTACGAGCATATCCACAATCAAAATAAGAGTCATGTATTGATATTTTAGACTTCAATACTACACAATATTATAAGTTAATTGTGCAATACCCAATTTTCGAGTGTTGTCTAATAAGAAGAACCTGGTTCTTCTTAATCTACTACTTACTACAGTTTGCGGAATAATTAAGCAGTAATAGTAAAGACACAGGGATTTTTACGTGAAAAACACCTGGCTCAAAAGGTGAAAAAATCACGACCTACTCCTCAGTAGGATTTGCTCAAACTCTTCACTAGACACTGAGCCAAAACGGACTTACAAAATAAACTCTTTTGTAATCCTAGGACTAACTCTAATCCTCTTTGTATCAACTAGCCTCTAGCTAATTTCTACAGAATTCAAGCTAACTCTAACTTGATCAATTTGTACCTATTACAATTTGCTTCTAATAAAGCTGATAAGATACAATATTTAAACTCCTACTACAATCAACTAGACTCGATATACAGACAATGAAACTGTTCCTTCTAGTTGAACTGTAGCCTTTGTATCGCACAACAATTCTGCTTGCAAAACCTCTGGAACTTTTGCTTCAGAACTTGATTCACTTTTGTACTTGTGCGTCACCACTTTCAGCCGTAATACTTTGATTATTTATAGAGGCCGTTTGTTGAGTCCATGATACAATTCTGATCCAACTCTTCCTTGGTAGACAAGTTTGATTGTAACTCAACTTCCTTCCTCTATTCCTGTCCTAGCTGAAATCAACTTCTGTCTTTTCTATCAATTTGCAACCTTTTCGTATTAGGAGACATTCTCTTAGTTCTTTGATATTTAGTAAACACTAATATCTCCTAGACTTGTACTATTTGCGATCCAACTGCTTCATACAGAAGTGTGTGCTATGATGGACCTGGTTCAACTGGACACCTTTTTTCAATCTTCAAAATCCATTCAGTGACATGGGCCAATAAATTCACCCTTTTTTATGATGATAAACTCTGTGCTTTAATCCTGTATACACATCCAACACTTTGTATTTTTGTGAGCATTAATCATCAAGAACCAGGTTCATTAGGTTATAAATATCACTTCAAAAATTTGTCAAAATTGAAACCAATAACTAGACACATCTTCCCCTTTTGGCATCATCGAAAAGTTGCAAAGTGATACTTACCAGTAAATAATTTTTACTCATGGCCAATTTAGGCAACTGCAGGTGCAAACATGATTAATCAACACAAGAAACCAAAAATGTAAGCTAAATCATAAATAGAGACATTTACAGAACACCAAGCTTTCATTTAATTAACATGGTTGATCAACACCAAAACAGATTAAAACAAAGACAATCAAAACATGAGTAAGACAGCGAAAAAAAACTGAAACAAATAACTAAACATAGTCCCGAATTGGGCACTTGATAAGATAGGAGGGGGTAGTTTTGGAAATTCCTAAGTTTGGGGTGGTGCAGACGAGGCAGGACTCTTGGTTTGGAGAAGAGACAACATTTGGTGTAAGACACCCTCATTTTTCTCCTTCTCCTTGGCTAATTCAGCTTTGAGAGCGTCACGCTCACCTTCTATCTCAACTAAGCGAGTCTTCAAGCGAAGGATGTCCATATCCTTTTGCTCACTTTCTTGCACCAGAGTACGGACCTTGCTGTTAACTGGTTGCTTCCGAGATGAACCAGGTTCATATGCCGGGGCACTGACAGTGTAATCACAAGACATCAAAGTGTCCTTCCCAAAGAAATCCTTAGTAGTACCCATTTCATCCTTCTTTGTGGGAACTCTAAAATGACCCAGAACTGCAGTAACTATAAATCCATAAGGAATCGCATGGGCCTTGGTGCCATTTACCACCCTCTCCAAAAGCTGGATGATTAAAGATGGCCAATTGATCTGCTTGCCTCTATATAAGCATTCCATGAGCGTTAGATCCATATAGTTGAAAATGTGCCAGCGCTCTTGTCTTGGCAGCAGAATTTAATCACAAACTCAAAGAACAGCTTGTGTTCAGGCTTCATCTCGCTTTTGTACACTGCCCTGGGCTCAGGCTCTTCTTCATTGTCACAAAAGAATCTGGTGATGGTAAGTGCTGAGGCCATTCCATCCAAGCAAGGCCATCTCTGCCTTGTATAATCATCATATCCCTCAGATGGAATGTCTAGAATGACTCCCAGTTCTTGTGCGTCAAAAGAGACTTCAACTCCCCTGACCAATGATGTAACCCTTCCTCCAATCACAGTTCCATTCCCCATGAATTCAACTACTTCATTTCTGACTAGCCTGCCCTCCAGGCGAAAGACCATGTCCTTCCAGCCTTGAGCTGCCAGAAAATCCACTAAGTACCTCATACCCGGCTCCTCCAGGTCTTTCAGCAATTTTCCCTTCAAAATATGTCGCTTGCCAAACATGGAAACTCTGTCCATCGACACTTCTCCAACCTCCTTCTCATTATCACCACTCCAATCAGGATCATTATCTTTCTCAACAATCTGAACTTTCTTCTTGGACTTTACCTTGTACCGTGTCATTGTAGATGTACCCACGGTGGTAGCAGACATAGGTGTTGACTTCTTTGAGGAAGTCTTAGTCAATTTTGCTTTGGGTGTCTTGACCAACAATGGAGTAACCTCTTCATTCTGTTGGACCAGGTCCAACATCTCATCAACAACAATAGCCTCAACAGGCCCCCTACTTTCGCTTTCCCTTTCTCTGCTCTCTTTCTTTTGCTCTCATATTTTCCTCTTCTTCACGAACAGTATTTCTCGTAGCTCGTACCCTTGGAACAGGTACACCAACAGACTCATCAGTTTTCCTTTTCTTTGAGGCCTTAGACTTGATGGACTTGGGAGTCCTTCTCTTCTTGGGGTTGTATGAGTCCCCCAGTTTCTTAAGTCTCTCAGCCAAGGTTTCTTCCCCAGAAGAAACACGATCATCTATCTCCTTCATAAGTTGTTCTAATCCAGCAGCAGCATCCTCTACTTCATTAGTTCCCCCTAAAACTACGACATCATCTTCAAGATTATCAGGAATGGGGCCACAAATACTGAGTATGGAACCATCCTTCCCAGAACCCCTCACACCTGCATCTCCCTCATTCTCACTAATTTTCCCAATTTTTCTTGGCCTTCTTGGCACTTCCACATCCACCACAGACCCAACCAGCACAAATCTATTTTCAGAATTTAACATAGAGGTAACATCAGTATTACCTTTCTCAGTACTTGACGAACCAGGTGCATCGTCCTCTTGTGCTGATTTAAATAATTCACTGGATGAATCAGGTTTAGGTTCTTCTTCATCCTGTAATAAATCTTCCAAAAACTTTGCTCGTGACCCTGAAGCTACAGATTATCGTGGAAGAACCTTGCAACGACAGAGTTTTGGGTCTGGAATAGGGTTTGGTGTAGTTCTAAGAGCCGCATGGTATTCAGGTGTCTCAGAGGATTCAGAACTATATACCGGTGGGGAATCAGACTCATATACTCCTTCATCGTAGTCACGATTTTGAGAATCAGATGAAGCAGATGACATTTTT